>JASTWF010000260.1:212617-295811 GCA_030390025.1 Squalus acanthias | reverse complement strand
TCCCCCAGGAACACCTCCTGCAAACACTGACACTCTCCCCCAGTGACCCCTCCTGCAAACACTGACACTCTCCCCCAGTGAACCCCTCCTGCAAACACTGACACTCTCCCCCAGTGACCCCCTCCTGCAAACACTGACACACTCCCCCAGTGAACCCCTCCTGCAAACACTGACACTCTCCCCCAGGAACACCTCCTGCAAACACTGACACACTCCCCCAGGAACCCTCCTGCAAACACTGACACTCTCCCCCAGGAACACCTCCTGCAAACACTGACACACTCCCCCAGTGACCCCTCCTGCAAACACTGACACTCCCCCAGGAACACCTCCTGCAAACACTGACACTCTCCCCCAGTGAACACCTCCTGCAAACACTGACACTCTCCCCCCAGTGACCCCTCCTGCAAACACTGACACTCTCCCCCAGTGACACCTCCTGCAAACACTGACACTCTCCCCAGGAACACCTCCTGCAAACACTGACACTCTCCCCCAGGAACACCTCCTGCAAACACTGACACTCTCCCCAGTGACCCCTCCTGCAAACACTGACACTCTCCCCCAGGAACACCTCCTGCAAACACTGACACTCCCCCCCAGTGACCCCTCCTGCAAACACTGACACTCTCCCCCAGGAACACCTCCTGCAAACACTGACACTCTCCCCCAGGAACACCTCCTGCAAACACTGACACTCTCCCCCAGGAACACCTCCTGCAAACACTGACACTCTCCCCCAGTGAACCCCTCCTGCAAACACTGACACTCCCCCCCAGTGACCCCTCCTGCAAACACTGACACACTCCCCCAGGAACACCTCCTGCAAACACTGACACTCTCCCCCAGGAACACCTCCTGCAAACACTGACACTCTCCCCCAGGAACACCTCCTGCAAACACTGACACTCTCCCCCAGTGACCCCTCCTGCAAACACTGACACACTCCCCCAGTGACCCCTCCTGCAAACACTGACACTCTCCCCCAGTGACCCCTCCTGCAAACACTGACACTCTCCCCCAGGACACCTCCTGCAAACACTGACACACTCCCCCAGTGACCCTCCTGCAAACACTGACACTCTCCCCCAGAACACCTCCTGCAAACACTGACACACTCCCCAGGAGTGATCCTCCTGCAAACACTGACACTCCCCCAGGAACACCTCCTGCAAACACTGACACTCTCCCCCAGAACACCTCCTGCAAACACTGACACTCTCCCCCAGGAAACCCTCCTGCAAACACTGACACTCTCCCCCAGTGACCCCCTCCTGCAAACACTGACACTCTCCCCAGTGACCCTCCTGCAAACACTGACACTCTCCCCCAGTGACACCCTCTGCAAACACTGACAAACTCCCCCAGGGAACACCTCCTGCAAACACTGACACTCCCCCCAGTGACCCCTCCTGCAAACACTGACACTCTCCCCCAGGAACCCTCCTGCAAACACTGACACACTCCCCCAGGAACACCTCCTGCAAACACTGACACTCTCCCACTCCCCCAGGAACACCTCCTGCAAACACTGACACTCTCCCCCAGGAACACCTCCTGCAAACACTGACACTCTCCCCCAGGAACACCTCCTGCAAACACTGACACTCTCCCCCAGGAACACCTCCTGCAAACACTGACACTCTCCCCCAGGAACACCTCCTGCAAACACTGACACTCTCCCCCAGTGACCCCTCCTGCAAACACTGACACTCTCCCCCAGTGACCCCTCCTGCAAACACTGACACTCTCCCCCAGGAACACCTCCTGCAAACACTGACACTCTCCCCCAGGAACACCTCCTGCAAACACTGACACTCTCCCCCAGTGACCCCTCCTGCAAACACTGACACTCTCCCCCAGGAACACCTCCTGCAAACACTGACACTCTCCCCCAGGAACACCTCCTGCAAACACTGACACTCTCCCCCATGACCCCTCCTGCAAACACTGACACTCTCCCCCAGGAACACCTCCTGCAAACACTGACACTCTCCCCCAGTGACCCCTCCTGCAAACACTGACACTCTCCCCCAGGAACACCTCCTGCAAACACTGACACTCTCCCCCAGGACACCTCCTGCAAACACTGACACTCTCCCCCAGGAACACCTCCTGCAAACACTGACACTCTCCCCCAGGAACACCTCCTGCAAACACTGACACTCTCCCCCAGTGACCCCTCCTGCAAACACTGACACTCTCCCCCAGTGACCCCTCCTGCAAACACTGACACACTCCCCCAGGAACACCTCCTGCAAACACTGACACACTCCCCCAGGAACACCTCCTGCAAACACTGACACTCCCCCAGGAACACCTCCTGCAAACACTGACACTCTCCCCCAGGAACACCTCCTGCAAACACTGACACTCTCCCCAGTGACCCCTCCTGCAAACACTGACACTCTCCCCCAGTGACCCCTCCTGCAAACACTGACACACTCCCCCAGTGACCCCTCCTGCAAACACTGACACTCTCCCAGGAACACCTCCTGCAAACACTGACACTCTCCCCCAGTGACCCCTCCTGCAAACACTGACACTCTCCCCCAGGAACACCTCCTGCAAACACTGACACACTCCCCCAGTGAACCCTCCTGCAAACACTGACACTCTCCCCCAGGAACACCTCCTGCAAACACTGACACTCTCCCCCAGGAACACCTCCTGCAAACACTGACACTCTCCCCCAGGAACACCTCCTGCAAACACTGACACTCTCCCCCAGGAACACCTCCTGCAAACACTGACACTCTCCCCCAGTGACCCCTCCTGCAAACACTGACACTCTCCCCCAGTGACCCCTCCTGCAAACACTGACACTCTCCCCCAGGAACACCTCCTGCAAACACTGACACTCTCCCCCAGGACCCCTCCTGCAAACACTGACACTCTCCCCCAGTGACCCCTCCTGCAAACACTGACACACTCCCCCAGGAACACCTCCTGCAAACACTGACACTCTCCCCCAGGAACACCTCCTGCAAACACTGACACTCTCCCCCCAGGAACACCTCCTGCAAACACTTGTACCATCTCCCCGCATGATCCCGTCCTGCAAAACACTGACACTCTCCCCAGTGACACCTCCTGCAAACACTGACTCTCTCCCCCATTGACACCTCCTGCGAAACACTGACACTCTCGCCCAGGAACGACCTCCTGTCAAACACTGACACACTCCCCCAGTGACCCCTCCTGCAAACACTGACAGCTCTCCCCCCAGGACACCTGCCTGCAAAACACTGACCACTCTCCCCTGTGATCCCGGTCTGCAAACACTGACACTCCCCCGGAACACCTCCGGCAAACACTGACACTCTCCCCCCAGTGACACCCTCCTGCAAACACTGACACTCGTCGCCCCAGGAACACCTCCTGCAAACGACTGTCACTCTCCCCCAGTGACACCTTCCTTGCAAACACTGACACTCTCCCCCAGGAACACCTCCTGCAAACACTGACACCTCATCCAGGACCCTCCTGCAAACATCGACACTCTCTACCCGGACCCTCCTGCAAACACTGACACTCTCCCACCGGAACACCTCCTGCAAACACTGACACTCTCCCCCAGGAACACCTCCTGCAAACACTGACACTCTCCCCCAGGAACACCTCCTGCAAACACTGACACTCTCCCCCAGTGACCCCTCCTGCAAACACTGACACTCTCCCCCAGGAACACCTCCTGCAAACACTGACACTCTCCCCCAGGAACCCCTCCTGCAAACACTGACACTCTCCCCCAGGAACACCTCCTGCAAACACTGACACTCTCCCCCAGGAACACCTCCTGCAAACACTGACACTCTCCCCCAGGAACACCTCCTGCAAACACTGACACTCTCCCCCAGGAACACCTCCTGCAAACACTGACACTCTCCCCCAGTGACCCCTCCTGCAAACACTGACACTCCCCCCAGTGACCCCTCCTGCAAACACTGACACTCTCCCCCAGGAACACCTCCTGCAAACACTGACACTCTCCCCCAGTGACCCCTCCTGCAAACACTGACACTCTCCCCCAGTGACCCCTCCTGCAAACACTTGACACTCTCCGCCCAGTGACACCTCCAGCAAACAGCTGAGCACTCTCCCCCAGTGACACCTCCTACAAACACTGACACTCTCCCCCAGTTGACATACCTCCTGGCAAACACTGACACTCTCAGCCCAGGAACACCTCCTGCAAACACTGACGACACCTCCCCAGGAACACCTCTGTAAACACTGACACTCCCCCAGTGACCCCTCCTGCAAACACTGACACTCTCCCCCAGAACAACCTCCTGCAAACACTGACACTCTCCCCCCAGGAACACCCTCCTGCAAACACTGACACTCTCCCCCAGAACACCTCCTGCAAATCACTGACACTCTCCCCCAGGAACACCTCCTGCAAACACTGACACACTCCCCCAGGAACACCTCCTGCAAACACTGACACTCCCCCAGGAACACCTCCTGCAAACACTGACACTCTCCCCAGGAACACCTCCTGCAAACACTGACAACTCCTCCCCCATGAACACCTCCTGCAAACACTGACACTCTCCCCCAGGAACACCTCCTGCAAACACTGACACTCTCCCCCAGGACCCCTCCTGCAAACACTGACACTCTCCCCCAGTGACCCCTCCTGCAAACACTGACACTCTCCCCCAGGAACACCTCCTGCAAACACTGACACTCTCCCCCAGGAACACCTCCTGCAAACACTGACACTCTCCCCCAGGAACACCTCCTGCAAACACTGACACTCTCCCCCAGTGACCCCTCCTGCAAACACTGACACTCCCCCCCAGTGACACCTCCTGCAAACACTGACACTCTCCCCCAGAACACCTCCTGCAAACACTGACACTCCCCCCCAGTGACCCCTCCTGCAAACACTGACACTCTCCCCCAGGAACACCTCCTGCAAACACTGACACACTCCCCCAGGAACACCTCCTGCAAACACTGACACTCTCCCCCAGGAACACCTCCTGCAAACACTGACACTCTCCCCCAGGAACACCTCCTGCAAACACTGACACTCTCCCCCAGGAACACCCTGCAAACACTGACACTCTCCCCCAGTGACCCCTCCTGCAAACACTGACACTCTCCCCCAGGAACACCTCCTGCAAACACTGACACTCTCCCCCAGGAACACCTCCTGCAAACACTGACACTCTCCCCCAGGAACACCTCCTGCAAACACTGACACTCTCCCCCAGTGACCCTCCTGCAAACACTGACACTCTCCCCCAGGAACACCTCCTGCAAACACTGACACTCTCCCCCAGGAACACCTCCTGCAAACACTGACACTCCCCCCAGTGACCCCTCCTGCAAACACTGACACTCTCCCCCAGGAACACCTCCTGCAAACACTGACACTCTCCCCCAGGAACACCTCCTGCAAACACTGACACTCTCCCCCAGGAACACCTCCTGCAAACACTGACACTCTCCCCCAGGAACACCTCCTGCAAACACTGACACTCTCCCCCAGGAACACCTCCTGCAAACACTGACACTCTCCCCCAGGAACACCTCCTGCAAACACTGACACTCTCCCCCAGGAACACCTCCTGCAAACACTGACACTCTCCCCCAGGAACACCTCCTGCAAACACTGACACTCTCCCCCAGGAACACCTCCTGCAAACACTGACACTCTCCCCCAGGAACACCTCCTGCAAACACTGACACTCCCCCCCAGTGACCCCTCCTGCAAACACTGACACTCTCCCCCAGGAACACCTCCTGCAAACACTGACACTCTCCCCCAGGAACACCTCCTGCAAACACTGACACTCTCCCCCAGGAACACCTCCTGCAAACACTGACACTCTCCCCCAGTGACCCCTCCTGCAAACACTGACACTCTCCCCCAGTGACCCCTCCTGCAAACACTGACACTCTCCCCCAGTGACCCCTCCTGCAAACACTGACACTCTCCCCCAGTGAACCCTCCTGCAAACACTGACACTCCCCCAGGAACACCTCCTGCAAACACTGACACTCTCCCCCAGGAACACCTCCTGCAAACACTGACACTCTCCCCCAGGAACACCTCCTGCAAACACTGACACTCTCCCCCAGGAACACCTCCTGCAAACACTGACACTCTCCCCCAGTGACCCCTCCTGCAAACACTGACACACTCCCCCAGGAACACCTCCTGCAAACACTGACACTCTCCCCCAGGAACACCTCCTGCAAACACTGACACTCTCCCCCAGGAACACCTCCTGCAAACACTGACACTCTCCCCCAGGAACACCTCCTGCAAACACTGACACTCTCCCCCAGGAACACCTCCTGCAAACACTGACACTCTCCCCCAGGTACCCCTCCTGCAAACACTGACACTCTCCCCCAGTGACCCCTCCTGCAAACACTGACACTCTCCCCCAGGAACACCTCCTGCAAACACTGACACTCTCCCCCAGGAACACCTCCTGCAAACACTGACACTCTCCCCCAGTGACCCCTCCTGCAAACACTGACACACTCCCCCAGGAACACCTCCTGCAAACACTGACACTCTCCCCCAGGAACACCTCCTGCAAACACTGACACTCTCCCCCAGTGACCCCTCCTGCAAACACTGACACTCTCCCCCAGGAACACCTCCTGCAAACACTGACACTCCCCCCAGTGACCCTCCTGCAAACACTGACACACTCCCCCAGGAACACCTCCTGCAAACACTGACACTCTCCCCCAGGAACACCTCCTGCAAACACTGACACTCTCCCCCAGGAACACCTCCTGCAAACACTGACACTCTCCCCCAGGAACACCTCCTGCAAACACTGACACTCTCCCCCAGTGACCCCTCCTGCAAACACTGACACTCCCCCCCAGTGACCCCTCCTGCAAACACTGACACTCTCCCCCAGGAACACCTCCTGCAAACACTGACACACTCCCCCAGGAACACCTCCTGCAAACACTGACACTCCCCCAGGAACACCTCCTGCAAACACTGACACTCTCCCCCAGGAACACCTCCTGCAAACACTGACACTCTCCCCCAGTGACCCCTCCTGCAAACACTGACACTCTCCCCCAGTGACCCCTCCTGCAAACACTGACACACTCCCCCAGTGACCCCTCCTGCAAACACTGACACTCTCCCCAGGAACACCTCCTGCAAACACTGACACTCTCCCCCAGTGACCCTCCTGCAAACACTGACACTCTCCCCCAGGAACACCTCCTGCAAACACTGACACTCTCCCCCAGTGATCCCTCCTGCAAACACTGACACTCTCCCCCAGGAACACCTCCTGCAAACACTGACACTCTCCCCCAGGAACACCTCCTGCAAACACTGACACTCTCCCCCAGGAACACCTCCTGCAAACACTGACACTCTCCCCCAGGAACACCTCCTGCAAACACTGACACTCTCCCCCAGTGACCCCTCCTGCAAACACTGACACTCTCCCCCAGGACCCCTCCTGCAAACACTGACACTCTCCCCCAGGAACACCTCCTGCAAACACTGACACTCTCCCCCAGTGACCCCTCCTGCAAACACTGACACTCTCCCCCAGTGACCCCCTCCTGCAAACACTGACACTCCCCCAGGAACACCTCCTGCAAACACTGACACTCTCCCCCAGGAACACCTCCTGCAAACACTGACACTCTCCCCCAGTGACCCCTCCTGCAAACACTGACACTCTCCCCAGGACCCCTCCTGCAAACACTGACACTCTCCCCCAGTGACCCTCCTGCAAACACTGACACTCTCCCCCAGGACCCCTCCTGCAAACACTGACACTCTCCCCCAGGAACACCTCCTGCAAACACTGACACTCTCCCCCAGGAACACCTCCTGCAAACACTGACACTCTCCCCCAGTGACCCCTCCTGCAAACACTGACACTCTCCCCCAGGAACACCTCCTGCAAACACTGACACTCTCCCCCAGGAACACCTCCTGCAAACACTGACACTCCCCCCCAGTGACCCCTCCTGCAAACACTGACACACTCCCCCAGGAACACCTCCTGCAAACACTGACACTCTCCCCCAGTGACCCCCTCCTGCAAAACACTGACACTCTCCCCCAGAGACCCCTCCTGCAAACACTGACACACTCGCCCCAGTGACCCCTCCTGCAAACACTGACACCTCTCGCCCAGTGAACACCTCCTGCAAACACTGACACACCCCCCAGTGACCCCTCCTGCAAACACTGACACTCTCCCCCAGAACACCGCCTGCAATCACTGACACACTCCCCCAGTGACCCCCTGTCCGGCAAACACTGACACTCCCCCAGGAACACCTCCTGTAAAACACTGACACTCTCCCCCAGTGACCCTCCTGCAAACACTGACACTCTTCTCCCCCCAGTGACACCCTCCTGCAAACACTGACACTCTCTCCCCAGGAACACCTCCTGCAAACACTGACACTCTCCCCCAGGAACACCTCCTGCAAACACTGACACTCTCCCCCAGGAACACCTCCTGCAAACACTGACACTCTCCCCCCAGTGACCCCTCCTGCAAACACTGACCACACTCCCCCCAGGAACACCTCCTGCAAACACTGACACTCCCCCCAGTGACCCCTCCTGCAAACACTGACACACTCCCCCAGGAACACCTCCTGCAAACACTGACACTCTCCCCCAGGAACACCTCCTGCAAACACTGACACTCTCCCCCAGGAACACCTCCTGCAAACACTGACACTCTCCCCCAGTGACCCCTCCTGCAAACACTGACACTCCCCCCAGTGACCCCTCCTGCAAACACTGACACACTCCCCCAGGAACACCTCCTGCAAACACTGACACACTCCCCCAGGAACACCTCCTGCAAACACTGACACTCCCCCAGGAACACCTCCTGCAAACACTGACACTCTCCCCCAGGAACACCTCCTGCAAACACTGACACTCTCCCCCAGTGACCCCTCCTGCAAACACTGACACTCTCCCCCAGTGACCCCTCCTGCAAACACTGACACACTCCCCCAGTGACCCCTCCTGCAAACACTGACACTCTCCCCAGGAACACCTCCTGCAAACACTGACACTCTCCCCCAGTGACCCCTCCTGCAAACACTGACACTCTCCCCCAGGAACACCTCCTGCAAACACTGACACACTCCCCCAGTGATCCCTCCTGCAAACACTGACACTCTCCCCCAGGAACACCTCCTGCAAACACTGACACTCTCCCCCAGGAACACCTCCTGTAAACACTGACACTCTCCCCAGGAACACCTCCTGCAAACACTGACACACTCCCCAGGAACACCTCCTGCAAACACTGACACTCTCCCCCAGTGACCCCTCCTGCAAACACTGACACTCTCCCCCAGTGACCCCTCCTGCAAACACTGACACTCTCCCCCAGGAACACCTCCTGCAAACACTGACACTCTCCCCCAGTGACACCTCCTGCAAGCACTGACACTCTCCCCCAGTGACCCCTCCTGCAAACACTGACACTCTCCCCAGGAACACCTCCTGCAAACACTGACACTCTCTCCCCAGGAACACCTCCTGCAAACACTGACACTCTCCCCCAGTGACCCCTCCTGCAAACACTGACACTCTCCCCCAGTGACCCTCCTGCAAACACTGACACTCTCCCCCCAGTGACCCCTCCTGCAAACACTGACACTCTCCCCCAGTGACCCCTCCTGCAAACACTGACACTCTCCCCCAGGAACACCTCCTGCAAACACTGACACTCTCCCCCAGGAACACCTCCTGCAAACACTGACACTCTCCCCCAGTGACCCCTCCTGCAAACACTGACACTCTCCCCCAGGAACACCTCCTGCAAACACTGACACTCTCTCCCCCAGGAACACCTCCTGCAAACACTGACACTCCCCCCCCAGTGACCCCTCCTGCAAACACTGACACACTCCCCCAGGAACACCTCCTGCAAACACTGACACTCTCCCCCAGTGACCCCCTCCTGCAAACACTGACACTCTCCCCCAGTGACCCCTCCTGCAAACACTGACACACTCCCCAGTGGACCCCTCCTGCAAACACTGACACTCTCGCCCAGGAACACCTCCTGCAAACACTGACACACTCCCCCAGTGACCCCTCCTGCAAACACTGACACTCTCCCCCAGGAACACCTCCTGCAAACACTGACACACTCCCCCAGTGACCCCCTCCTGCAAACACTGACACTCCCCCAGGAACACCTCCTGTAAACACTGACACTCTCCCCCAGTGACCCCTCCTGCAAACACTGACACTCTCCCCCCAGTGACCCCTCCTGCAAACACTGACACTCTCCCCCAGGAACACCTCCTGCAAACACTGACACTCTCCCCCAGGAACACCTCCTGCAAACACTGACACTCTCCCCCAGGAACACCTCCTGCAAACACTGACACTCTCCCCCAGTGACCCCTCCTGCAAACACTGACACACTCCCCCAGGAACACCTCCTGCAAACACTGACAGTCCCCCCCAGTGACCCCTCCTGCAAACACTGACACACTCCCCCAGGAACACCTCCTGCAAACACTGACACTCTCCCCCAGGAACACCTCCTGCATACACTGACACTCTCCCCCAGGAACACCTCCTGCAAACACTGACCACTCTCCCCCCAGTGACCCCTCCTGCAAACACTGACACTCCCCCCCAGTGACCCCTCCTGCAAACACTGACACACTCCCCCAGGAACACCTCCTGCAAACACTGACACTCTCCCCCAGGAACACCTCCTGCAAACACTGACACTCTCCCCCAGGAACACCTCCTGCAAACACTGACACTCTCCCCCAGTGACCCCTCCTGCAAACACTGACACTCTCCCCCCAGTGACCCCTCCTGCAAACACTGACACACTCCCCCAGTGACCCCTCCTGCAAACACTGACACTCTCGCCCAGGAACACCTCCTGCAAACACTGACACACTCCCCCAGTGACCCCTCCTGCAAACACTGACACTCTCCCCCAGGAACACCTCCTGCAAACACTGACGCACTCCCCCAGTGATCCCTCCTGCAAACACTGACACTCCCCCAGGAACACCTCCTGCAAACACTGACACTCTCCCCCCAGGAACACCTCCTGCAAACACTGACACTCTCCCCCCAGGAACACCTCCTGCAAACACTGACACTCTCCCCCAGGACCCCTCCTGCAAACACTGACACTCTCCCCCAGTGACCCCCTCCTGCAAACACTGACACTCTCCCCCAGTGACCCCTCCTGCAAACACTGACACACTCCCCCAGTGACCCCTCCTGCAAACACTGACACTCTCCCCAGGAACACCTCCTGCAAACACTGACACTCTCCCCCAGTGACCCCTCCTGCAAACACTGACACTCTCCCCCAGGAACACCTCCTGCAAACACTGACACTCTCCCCAGTGACCCCTCCTGCAAACACTGACACTCTCCCCAGGAACACCTCCTGTAAACACTGACACTCTCCCCCAGTGACCCCTCCTGCAAACACTGACACTCTCCCCCAGTGACCCCTCCTGCAAACACTGACACTCTCCCCCAGGAACACCTCCTGCAAACACTGACACTCTCCCCCAGGAACACCTCCTGCAAACACTGACACTCTCCCCCAGGAACACCTCCTGCAAACACTGACACTCTCCCCCAGTGACCCCTCCTGCAAACACTGACACACTCCCCCAGGAACACCTCCTGCTAACACTGACAGTCCCCCCCAGTGACCCTCCTGCAAACACTGACACACTCCCCCAGGAACACCTCCTGCAAACACTGACACTCTCCCCCCAGGAACACCTCCTGCAAACACTGACACTCTCCCCCAGGAACACCTCCTGCAAACACTGACACTCTCCCCCAGTGACCCCTCCTGCAAACACTGACACTCCCCCCCAGTGACCCCTCCTGCAAACACTGACACACTCCCCAGGAACACCTCCTGCAAACACTGACACTCTCCCCCAGGAACACCTCCTGCAAACACTGACACTCTCCCCCAGGAAACACCTCCTGCAAACACTGACACTCTCCCCCAGTGACCCCTCCTGCAAACACTGACACTCTCCCCCAGTGACCCCTCCTGCAAACACTGACACACTCCCCAGTGACCCCTCCTGCAAACACTGACACTCTCGCCCAGGAAACACCTCCTGCAAACACTGACACACTCCCCCCAGTGACCCCTCCTGCAAACACTGACACTCTCCCCAGGAACACCTCCTGCAAACACTGACGCACTCCCCCAGTGATCCCTCCTGCAAACACTGACACTCCCCCAGGAACACTCCTGCAAACACTGACACTCTCCCCCAGGAACACCTCCTGCAAACACTGACACTCTCCCCCAGGAACACCTCCTGCAAACACTGACACTCTCCCCCAGTGACCCCTCCTGCAAACACTGACACTCTCCCCAGTGACCCCTCCTGCAAACACTGACACTCTCCCCCAGTGACCCCTCCTGCAAACACTGACAAACTCCCCCGGGAACACCTCCTGCAAACACTGACACTCCCCCCCAGTGACCCCTCCTGAAACATGACCTCCCCAGGAACACCTCCTGCAAACACTGACACACTCCCCCAGGAACACCCCTGTAAACACTGACACTCTCCCCCAGGAACACCTCCTGCAAACACTGACACTCTCCCCCAGGAACACCTCCTGCAAACACTGACACTCTCCCCAGGAACACCTCCTGCAAACACTGACACACTCCCCCAGGAACACCTCCTGCAAACACTGACACTCTCCCCCCAGGAACACCTCCTGCAAACACTGACACTCTCCCCCAGTGACCCCTCCTGCAAACACTGACCACTCCCCCAGTGACCCTCCTGCAAACACTGACACTCTCCCCCAGGAACACCTCCTGCAAACACTGACACTCTCCCCCAGGAACACCTCCTGCAAACACTGACACTCTCCCCCAGTGACCCCTCCTGTAAACACTGACACACTCCCCCAGGAACACCTCCTGCAAACACTGACACTCTCCCCCAGGAACACCTCCCTGCAAACACTGACACTCTCCCCCAGTGACCCCTCCTGCAAACACTGACACACTCCCCCAGGAACACCTCCTGCAAACACTGACACTCCCCCCAGTGACCCCTCCTGCAAACACTGACACACTCCCCCAGTGACCCCTCCTGCAAACACTGACACTCTCCCCCAGTGAACCCTCCTGCAAACACTGACACTCTCCCCAGGAACACCTCTGCAAACACTGACACTCTCCCCCAGGAACACCTCCTGCAAACACTGACACACTCCCCCAGGAACACTCCTGACAAACACTGACACTCTCCCCCCAGGACCCTCCTGCAAACACTGACACCCCCCCAGTGACCCCTCCTGCAAACACTGACACACTCCCCCGGGACACCTCCTGTAACACTGACACTCTCCCCCAGGAACAACCTCCTGCAAACACTGACACTCTCCCCCCAGGACACCTCCTGCAAACACTGACACTCTCCCCCAGTGACCCCTCCTGCAACACTGACACTCTCCCCAGTGACCCCTCCTGCAAACACTGACACTCTCCCCAGGAACACCTCCTGCAAACACTGACACTCTCCCCCAGTGAACCTCCTGCAAACACTGACACACTCTCCCCATGACCCTCCTGCAAACACTGACACTCTCCCCCAGGAACCCTCCTGCAAACACTGACACTCTCCCCAGTGAACACCTCCTGCAAACACTGACACCTCCCCCAGGAACACCTCCTGCAAACACTGACACTCACCCCCAGGAACCCCTCCTGCAAACACTGACACTCTCCCCCAGGTACACCTCCTGCAAACACTGACACACTCCCCCAGTGATCCTCCTGCAAACACTGACACTCTCCCCAGGGAACACCTCCTGCAAACACTGACACTCTCCCCCCAGGAAAACCTCCTGTAAAACACTGACACTCTCCCCCCAGGAACACCTCCTGCAAACACTGACACACTCCCCCAGGAACACCTCCTGCAAAACCTGACACTCTCCCCCAGTGACCCCTCCTGCAAACACTGACACTCTCCCCCAGTGACCCCTCCTGCAAACACTGACACTCTCCCCAGGAACACCTCCTGCAAACACTGACACTCTCCCCCAGTGACCCCTCCTGGCAAGCACTGACACTCTCCCCCAGTGACCCCTCCTGCAAACACTGACACTCCCCCAGGAACACCTCCTGCAAACACTGACACTCTCCCCCAGGAACACCTCCTGCAAACACTGACACTCTCCCCCAGGAACACCTCCTGCAAACACTGACACTCTCCCCCAGTGACCCCTCCTGCAAACACTGACACTCTCCCCCAGTGACCCCTCCTGCAAACACTGACACTCTCCCCCAGTGACCCCTCCTGCAAACACTGACACTCTCCCCCAGGAACACCTCCTGCAAACACTGACACTCCCCCTCAGTGACCCCTCCTGCAAACACTGACACTCTCCCCCAGGAACACCTCCTGCAAACACTGACACACTCCCCCAGGAACACCTCCTGCAAACACTGACACTCTCCCCCAGGAACACCTCCTGCAAACACTGACACTCTCCCCCAGGAACACCTCCTGCAAACACTGACACTCTCCCCCAGGAACACCTCCTGCAAACACTGACACTCTCCCCCAGGAACACCTCCTGCAAACACTGACACTCTCCCCCAGTGACCCCTCCTGCAAACACTGACACTCTCCCCCAGTGACCCCTCCTGCAAACACTGACACTCTCCCCCAGGAACACCTCCTGCAAACACTGACACTCTCCCCCAGGAACACCTCCTGCAAACACTGACACTCTCCCCCAGGAACACCTCCTGTAAACACTGACACTCTCCCCAGGAACACCTCCTGCAAACACTGACACTCTCCCCCAGGAACACCTCTGCAAACACTGACACTCCCCCCCAGTGACCCCTCCTGCAAAACACTGACACACTCCCCAGGAACACCTCCTGCAAACACTGACACTCTCACTCCCCCAGGAACACCTCTGCAAACACTGACACTCTCCCCCAGGAACACCTCCTGCAAACACTGACACTCTCCCCCTAGGAACACCTCCTGCAAACACTGACACTCTCCCCCAGGAACACCTCCTGCAAACACTGACACTCTCCCCCAGTGACCCCTCCTGCAAACACTGACACTCTCCCCAGTGACCCCTCCTGCAAACACTGACACTCTCCCCCAGGAACACCTCCTGCAAACACTGACACTCCCCCCAGTGACCCCTCCTGCAAACACTGACACTCTCCCCCAGTGACCCTCCTGCAAACACTGACACACTCCCCCAGTGAACCCTCCTGCAAACACTGACACTCTCCCCCAGGAACACCTCCTGCAAACACTGACCACTCTCCCCCAGTGACCCCTCCTGCAAACACTGACACTCTCCCCCAGGAACACCTCCTGCAAACACTGACACTCCCCCCAGTGACCCCTCCTGCAAACACTGACACTCTCCCCCAGAACACCCTCCTGCAAACACTGACACTCTCCCCCAGGAACACCTCCTGCAAACACTGACACTCTCCCCCAGGAACACCTCCTGCAAACACTGACACACTCCCCCAGGAACACCTCCTGCAAACACTGACACTCTCCCCAGTGACCCCTCCTGCAAACACTGACACTCTCCCCCAGTGACCCCTCCTGCAAACACTGACACACTCCCCCAGGAACACCTCCTGCAAACACTGACACTCTCCCCCAGTGAACACCTCCTGCAAACACTGACACTCTCCCCCAGGAACACCTCCTGCAAACACTGACACTCTCCCCCAGGAACACCTCCTGCAAACACTGACACTCTCCCCCAGTGACCCCTCCTGCAAACACTGACACTCTCCCCCAGTGACCCCTCCTGCAAACACTGACACTCTCCCCCAGGAACACCTCCTGCAAACACTGACACTCTCCCCCAGGAACACCTCCTGCAAACACTGACACTCTCCCCCAGGAACACCTCCTGCAAACACTGACACTCTCCCCCAGTGACCCCTCCTGCAAACACTGACACTCTCCCCCAGTGACACCTCCTGCAAACACTGACACTCTCCCCCAGGAACACCTCCTGCAAACACTGACACTCTCCCCCAGTGACCCCTCCTGCAAACACTGACACTCTCCCCCAGGAACACCTCCTGCAAACACTGACACACTCCCCCAGGAACACCTCCTGCAAACACTGACACTCTCCCCCAGGAACACCTCCTGCAAACACTGACACTCTCCCCCAGGAACACCTCCTGCAAACACTGACACTCTCCCCCAGGAACACCTCCTGCAAACACTGACACTCTCCCCCAGTGACCCCTCCTGCAAACACTGACACTCTCCCCCAGGAACACCTCCTGCAAACACTGACACTCTCCCCCAGGAACACCTCCTGCAAACACTGACACTCTCCCCCAGGAACACCTCCTGCAAACACTGACACTCTCCCCCAGTGACCCCTCCTGCAAACACTGACACTCTCCCCCAGGAACACCTCCTGCAAACACTGACACTCTCCCCCAGGAAACACCTCCTGCAAACACTGACACTCTCCCCCCAGTGACCCCTCCTGCAAACACTGACACTCTCCCCCAGGAACACCTCCTGCAAACACTGACACACTCCCCCAGGAACACCTCCTGCAAACACTGACACTCTCCCCCAGGAACCCCTCCTGCAAACACTGACACACTCCCCCAGGAACACCTCCTGCAAACACTGACACTCTCCCCCAGGAACACCTCCTGCAAACACTGACACTCTCCCCCAGGAACACCTCCTGCAAACACTGACACTCTCCCCCAGGAACACCTCTGCAAACACTGACACTCTCCCCCAGGAACCCTCCTGCAAACACTGACACTCTCCCCCAGGAACACCTCCTGCAAACACTGACACTCTCCCCCAGGAACACCTCTGCAAACACTGACACTCTCCCCCCCAGTGACCCCTCCTGCAAACACTGACACTCTCCCCCAGGACACCTCCTGCAAACCACTGACACTCTCCCCCAGGAACACCTCCTGCAAACACTGACACTCTCCCCCAGTGAACACCTCCTGCAAACACTGACACTCTCCCCCAGTGACCCCCTCCTGCAAACACTGACACTCTCCCCAGTGACCCTCCTGCAAACACTGACCACTCTCCCCAGTGACCCCTCCTGCAAACACGGACACACTCTCCCCCAGTGAACCCCTCCTGCAACACTGACACTCCCCCAGGAACACCTCCTGCAAACACTGACACTCTCCCCCAGGAACACCTCCTGTTAAACACTGACACTCTCCCCCAGGAACACCTCCTGCAAACACTGACACTCTCCCCCAGGAACACCTCCTGCAAACACTGACACTCTCCCCCAGTGACCCCTCCTGCAAACACTGACACTCTCCCCCAGTGACCCCTCCTGCAAACACTGACACTCTCCCCCAGGAACACCTCCTGCAAACACTGACACTCTCCCCCAGGAACACCTCCTGCAAACACTGACACTCTCCCCCAGGAACACCTCCTGCAAACACTGACACTCTCCCCCAGGAACACCTCCTGCAAACACTGACACTCTCCCCCAGTGACCCCTCCTGCAAACACTGACACTCTCCCCCAGTGACCCCTCCTGCAAACACTGACACTCTCCCCAGGAACACCTCCTGCAAACACTGACACTCTCCCCCCAGTGACCCCTCCTGCAAACACTGACACTCTCCCCCAGTGAACCCTCCTGCAAACACTGACACTCTCCCCCAGTGACCCCTCCTGCAAACACTGACACTCTCCCCCAGGAACACCTCCTGCAAACACTGACACTCTCCCCCAGGAACACCTCCTGCAAACACTGACACTCTCCCCCAGGAACACCTCCTGCAAACACTGACACTCTCCCCCAGGACACCTCCTGCAAACACTGACACTCTCCCCCAGTGACACCTCCTGCAAACACTGACACTCTCCCCCAGGAACACCTCCTGCAAACACTGACACTCTCCCCCAGGAACACCTCCTGCAAACACTGACACTCTCCCCCAGGAACACCTCCTGCAAACACTGACACTCTCCCCCAGTGACCCCTCCTGCAAACACTGACACTCTCCCCAGGACACCTCCTGCAAACACTGACACTCTCCCCCAGTGACCCTCCTGCAAACACTGACACTCTCCCCCAGGAACACCTCCTGCAAACACTGACACACTCCCCCAGGAACCCCTCCTGCAAACACTGACACTCTCCCCCAGGAACACCTCCTGCAAACACTGACACACTCCCCCAGTGACCCCTCCTGCAAACACTGACACTCTCCCCCAGTGACCCCTCCTGCAAACACTGACACTCTCCCCCAGGAACACCTCCTGCAAACACTGACACACTCCCCCAGTGACCCCTCCTGCAAACACTGACACTCTCCCCCAGGAACACCTCCTGCAAACACTGACCACTCCCCCAGGATCACCTCCTGCAAACACTGACACTCTCCCCCAGGAACACCTCCTGCAAACACTGACACTCTCCCCCAGGAACACCTCCTGCAAACACTGACACTCTCCCCCAGGAACACCTCCTGCAAACACTGACACTCTCCCCCAGTGACCCCTCCTGCAAACACTGACACTCTCCCCCAGTGACCCCTCCTGCAAACACTGACACTCTCCCCCAGTGACCCCTCCTGCAAACACTGACACACTCCCCAGGAACACCTCCTGCAAACACTGACACTCTCCCCCAGGAACACCTCCTGCAAACACTGACACTCTCCCCCAGGAACACCTCCTGCAAACACTGACACTCTCCCCCAGGAACACCTCCTGCAAACACTGACACTCTCCCCCAGTGACCCCTCCTGCAAACACTGACACTCTCCCCCAGGAACACCTCCTGCAAACACTGACACTCTCCCCAGGAACACCTCCTGCAAACACTGACACTCTCCCCCAGGAACACCTCCTGCAAACACTGACACTCCCCCCAGTGACACCTCCTGCAAACACTGACACTCCCCCCAGGAACACCTCCTGCAAACACTGACACTCTCCCCCAGGAACACCTCCTGCAAACACTGACACTCTCCCCCAGGAACACCTCCTGCAAACACTGACACTCTCCCCCAGGAACACCTCTGCAAACACTGACACTCTCCCCCAGTGACCCCTCCTGCAAACACTGACACTCTCCCCCCGGGAACACCTTACACCTGCCTGAACACTGGACACTCTCACCCCAGGAACACATCCTGCAAACACTGACACTCTCCCCAGGAACACCTCCTGCAAACACTGACACTCTCCCCCAGGACCCCTCCTGCAAACACTGACACTCTCCCCCAGTGACCCCTCCTGCAAACACTGACACTCTCCCCCAGGAACACCTCCTGCAAACACTGACACTCTCCCCCAGGAACACCTCCTGCAAACACTGACACTCTCCCCAGGAACACCTCCTGCAAACACTGACACTCTCCCCCAGTGACCCCTCCTGCAAACACTGACACTCTCCCCCAGGAACACCTCCTGCAAACACTGACACTCTCCCCCAGGAACACCTCCTGCAAACACTGACACTCTCCCCCAGTGACCCCTCCTGCAAACACTGACACTCTCCCCCAGGAACACCTCCTGCAAACACTGACACTCTCCCCCAGGAACACCTCCTGCAAACACTGACACTCCCCCCAGTGACCCCTCCTGCAAACACTGACACTCTCCCCCAGGAACACCTCCTGCAAACACTGACACTCTCCCCCAGTGAACCCCTCCTGCAAACACTGACACTCTCCCCCAGTGACCCCTCCTGCAAACACTGACACTCTCCCCCAGTGACCCCTCCTGCAAACACTGACACTCTCCCCCAGGTACCCCTCCTGCAAACACTGACACTCTCCCCCAGGAACACCTCCTGCAAACACTGACACTCTCCCCCAGGAACACCTCCTGCAAACACTGACACTCTCCCCCAGGAACACCTCCTGCAACACTGACACTCTCCCCCAGTGACCCCTCCTGCAAACACTGACACTCTCCCCCAGGAACACCTCCTGCAAACACTGACACTCTCCCCCAGGACACCTCCTGCAAACACTGACACACTCCCCCAGGACACCTCCTGCAAACACTGACACTCTCCCCCAGGACACCTCCTGCAAACACTGACACTCTCCCCCAGGAACACCTCCTGCAAACACTGACACTCTCCCCAGTGACCCCTCCTGCAAACACTGACACTCCCCCCCAGTGACCCCTCCTGCAAACACTGACACACTCCCCCAGGAACACCTCCTGCAAACACTGACACTCTCCCCCAGGAACACCTCCTGCAAACACTGACACTCTCCCCCAGGAACACCTCCTGCAAACACTGACACTCTCCCCCAGTGACCCCTCCTGCAAACACTGACACTCTCCCCCAGTGACCCCTCCTGCAAACACTGACACACTCCCCCAGTGACCCCTCCTGCAAACACTGACACTCTCGCCCAGGAACACCTCCTGCAAACACTGACACACTCCCCCAGTGACCCCTCCTGCAAACACTGACACTCTCCCCAGGAACACCTCCTGCAAACACTGACACACTCCCCCAGTGATCCCTCCTGCAAACACTGACACTCCCCCAGGAACACCTCCTGCAAACACTGACACTCTCCCCCAGGAACACCTCCTGCAAACACTGACACTCTCCCCCAGGAACACCTCCTGCAAACACTGACACTCTCCCCCAGTGACCCCTCCTGCAAACACTGACACTCTCCCCCAGTGACCCCCTCCTGCAAACACTGACACTCTCCCCCAGTGACCCCTCCTGCAAACACTGACACACTCCCCCAGTGACCCCTCCTGCAAACACTGACACTCTCCCCCAGGAACACCTCCTGCAAACACTGACACACTCCCCAGTGACCCCTCCTGCAAACACTGACACTCTCCCCCAGGAACACCTCCTGCAAACACTGACACTCTCCCCCAGGACCCCTCCTGCAAACACTGACACTCCCCCAGGAACACCTCCTGCAAACACTGACACTCTCCCCCAGTGACCCCTCCTGCAAACACTGACACTCTCCCCCAGTGACCCTCCTGCAAACACTGACACTCTCCCCCAGGAACACCTCCTGCAAACACTGACACTCTCCCCCAGGAACACCTCCTGCAAACACTGACACTCTCCCCCAGGAACACCTCCTGCAAACACTGACACTCTCCCCCAGTGACCCCTCCTGCAAACACTGACACACTCCCCAGGAACACCTCCTGCAAACACTGACACTCCCCCCAGTGACCCCTCCTGCAAACACTGACACACTCCCCCAGGAACACCTCCTGCAAACACTGACACTCTCCCCCAGGAACACCTCCTGCAAACACTGACACTCCCAGGAACACCCTCCTGCAAACACTGACACTCTCCCCCAGTGACCCCTCCTGCAAACACAGACACTCTCCCCCCAGTGACCCCTCCTGCAAACACTGACACCCTCCCCAGGAACACCTCCTGCAAAACACTGACACTCTCCCCCAGGAACACCTCCGCAAACACTGACACTCTCCCCAGGAACACCTCCTGCAAAACACTGACACTCTCCCCAGGAACCCCTCCTGCAAACACTGACACACTCCCCCAGGAACACCTCCTGCAAACACTGACACTCTCCCCCAGTGACCCCTCCTGCAAACACTGACACACTCCCCCAGTGACCCCTCCTGCAAACACTGACACTCTCCCAGGAACCACCTCCTGCAAACACTGACACTCTCCCCCAGTGACCCCTCCTGCAAACACTGACACTCTCCCCCAGGACCCCTCCTGCAAACACTGACACTCCCCCCCAGTGACCCCTCCTGCAAACACTGACACTCTCCCCAGGAACACCTCCTGCAAACACTGACACTCTCCCCCAGGAACACCTCCTGCAAACACTGACACTCTCCCCCAGGAACACCTCCTGCAAACACTGACACTCTCCCCCAGTGACCCCTCCTGCAAACACTGACACTCTCCCCCAGTGACCCCTCCTGCAAACACTGACACTCTCCCCCAGTGACCCCTCCTGCAAACACTGACACACTCCCCCAGGAACACCTCCTGCAAACACTGACACTCTCCCCCAGTGACCCCTCCTGCAAACACTGACACTCTCCCCCAGGAACACCTCCTGCAAACACTGACACACTCCCCCAGGAACACCTCCTGCAAACACTGACACTCTCCCCCAGTGACACCTCCTGCAAACACTGACACTCTCCCCCAGGAACACCTCCTGCAAACACTGACACTCTCCCCCAGGAACACCTCCTGCAAACACTGACACTCTCCCCCAGGAACACCTCCTGCAAACACTGACACTCTCCCCCAGTAACACCTCCTGCAAACACTGACACTCTCCCCCAGTGACCCCTCCTGCAAACACTGACACTCTCCCCCAGTGACCCCTCCTGCAAACACTGACACTCTCCCCCAGGAACACCTCCTGCAAACACTGACACTCTCCCCCAGGAACACCTCCTGCAAACACTGACACTCTCCCCCAGTGACCCCTCCTGCAAACACTGACACTCTCCCCCAGTGACCCCTCCTGCAAACACTGACACTCTCCCCAGTGACCCCTCCTGCAAACACTGACACTCTCCCCAGGACCCCCTCCTGCAAACACTGACACTCCCCCAGGAACACCTCCTGCAAACACTGACACTCTCCCCCAGGAACACCTCCTGCAAACACTGACACTCTCCCCCAGGAACACCTCCTGCAAACACTGACACTCTCCCCCAGGAACACCTCCTGCAAACACTGACACTCTCCCCCAGTGACCCCTCCTGCAAACACTGACACACTCCCCCAGGAACACCTCCTGCAAACACTGACACTCTCCCCCAGGAACACCTCCTGCAAACACTGACACTCTCCCCCAGGAACACCTCCTGCAAACACTGACACTCTCCCCCAGGAACACCTCCTGCAAACACTGACACTCTCCCCCAGGAACACCTCCTGCAAACACTGACACACTCCCCCAGTGACCCCTCCTGCAAACACTGACACTCTCCCCCAGTGACCCCTCCTGCAAACACTGACACTCTCCCCCAGGAACACCTCCTGCAAACACTGACACTCTCCCCCAGTGACCCCTCCTGCAAACACTGACACTCTCCCCCAGTGACCCCTCCTGCAAACACTGACACTCTCCCCCAGTGACCCCTCCTGCAAACACTGACACTCTCCCCCAGGAACACCTCCTGCAAACACTGACACTCTCCCCCAGGAACACCTCCTGCAAACACTGACACTCTCCCCCAGGAACACCTCCTGCAAACACTGACACTCTCCCCCAGTGACCCCTCCTGCAAACACTGACACTCCCCCCAGGACACCTCCTGCAAACACTGACACTCTCCCCCAGGAACACCTCCTGCAAACACTGACACTCTCCCCCAGGAACACCTCCTGCAAACACTGACACTCTCCCCCAGGAACACCTCCTGCAAACACTGACACTCTCCCCCAGTGACCCCTCCTGCAAACACTGACACTCTCCCCCAGGAACACCTCCTGCAAACACTGACACTCTCCCCCAGGAACACCTCCTGCAAACACTGACACTCTCCCCCAGGAACACCTCCTGCAAACACTGACACTCTCCCCCAGTGACCCCTCCTGCAAACACTGACACTCTCCCCCAGGAACACCTCCTGCAAACACTGACACTCTCCCCCAGTGAACCCCTCCTGCAAACACTGACACTCTCCCCCAGTGACCCCTCCTGCAAACACTGACACTCTCCCCCAGGAACACCTCCTGCAAACACTGACACACTCCCCCAGGAACACCTCCTGTAAACACTGACACTCTCCCCCAGGAACACCTCCTGCAAACACTGACACACTCCCCCAGGAACACCTCCTGCAAACACTGACACTCTCCCCCAGGAACACCTCCTGCAAACATGACACTCTCCCCCAGGAACACCTCCTGCCAACACTGACACTCTCCCCCAGGAAACACCTCCAGCAAACACCTGCACTCTCCCCAGGAACACCTCCTGCAAACACTGACACTCTCCCCCAGTGACCTACTGCAAACACTGACACTCTCCCCCAGTGAACCCTCCTGCAAACCACTGACACTCTCCCCCAGGAACACCTCATGCAAACACTGACACTCTCCCCCAGGAACACCTCCTGCAACACTGACACTCTCCCCCAGTGACCCCTCCTGCAAAACACTGACACTCTCCCCCAGTGACCCTCTGCCAAAAACCACTGACACCACTCCCCCAGAACACTCCTGCAACACTACCTCCCCCCAAGTGAACCCTCCTGCAAACACTGACACCCTCCCCCCAGTGAACCCACCTCTGCAACACCACTGACACTCTCCCCCAGGAAACACCTCCTGCAAACACTGACACTCTCCCCCCAGGACACCCTCCTGCAAACACTGACACTCTCCCCCAGGAACACCTCCTGCAAACACTGACGACTCCTCCCCCAGGAAACACCTCCCTGCAAACACTGACACACTCCCCCAGGAACACCTCCTGCAAACACTGACACACTCCCCCAGTGAACCCTCCTGCAAACACTGACACACTCCCCCAGTGGACCCCTCCTGCAAACACTGACACTCTCCCCCAGGAACACCTCCTGCAAACACTGACACTCTCCCCCCAGTGACCCCTCCTGCAAACACTGACACTCTCCCCCCAGTGACCCCCTCCTGCAAACACTGACACTCTCCCCCAGGACCCCTCCTGCAAACACTGGACACTCGTCCCGCCAAGGACACCTCCTGCAAACACTGACACTCTACCCCCAGGATAACACCCTCCTGAAAACACTGACACTCTCCCCCCAGAACACCTCCTGCAAACACTGACACTCTCCCGTCCCAAGTGACCCCTCTGCAAACACTGCAAACTCCCCCCAGTGACACCTCCTTCAAACACTGACACTCACCCCCAGTGACCCTCCTCCTGCAAACACTGACACTCTACCCCAGGACCCCTCCTGCAACACTGACACTCTCCCCCAGGGAAGCACCTCCTGCAAACACTGACACTCTCCCCCAGTGACCCCTCCTGCAAACACTGACACTCTCCCAGTGACCCCACCTGCAAACACTGACACTCGCCCAGAGACCCACTGTACACTGACCTCCCCCAGGAACCCCTCCTGCAAACACTGACACTCTCCCCAGGAACACCTCCTGCAAACACTGACACTCGCCCCCCAGGAACACCTCCTGCAAACCACTGACACTCTCCCCCAGTGACCCCTCCTGCAAACACTGACACTCTCCCCCAGGAACACCTCCTGCAAACACTGACACTCTCCCCCAGGAACACCTCCTGCAAACACTGACACTCTCCCCCAGTGACACCTCCTGCAAACACTGACACACTCCCCCAGGGAACACCTCCTGCAAACACTGACACTCTCCCCCAGTGACACCCTCCTGCAAACACTGACACTCTCCCCAGGACCCTGCCTGCAAACACTGACACTCTCCCCCAGTGACCCCTCCTGCAAACACTGACACTCTCGCCCAGGGAACACCTCCTGCAAACACTGACACTCTCCCCCAGTGACCCCTCCTGCAAACACTGACACTCTCCCCCAGGAACACCTCCTGCAAACACTGACACTCTCCCCCAGTGACCCCTCCTGCAAACACTGACACTCCCCCAGGAACACCTCCTGCAAACACTGACACTCTCCCCCAGTGACCCCTCCTGCAAACACTGACACTCTCCCCCAGGACCCCTCCTGCAAACACTGACACTCCCCCAGTGACCCCTCCTGCAAACACTGACACTCTCCCCCAGGAACACCTCCTGCAAACACTGACACTCTCCCCCCAGGAACACCTCCTGCAAACACTGACACTCTCCCCCAGGAACACCTCCTGCAAACACTGACACTCTCCCCAGTGACCCCTCCTGCAAACACTGACACTCTCCCCCAGGAACACCTCCTGCAAACACTGACACTCCCCCCAGTGACCCCTCCTGCAAACACTGACACACTCCCCCAGGAACACCTCCTGCAAACACTGACACTCTCCCCAGGAACACCTCCTGCAAACACTGACACTCTCCCCCAGGAACACCTCCTGCAAACACTGACACTCTCCCCCAGTGACCCCTCCTGCAAACACTGACACTCCCCCCCAGTGACCCCTCCTGCAAACACTGACACACTCCCCCAGGAACACCTCCTGCAAACACTGACACTCTCCCCCAGGAACACCTCCTGCAAACACTGACACTCTCCCCCAGGAACACCTCCTGCAAACACTGACACTCTCCCCCAGTGACCCCTCCTGCAAACACTGACACTCTCCCCCAGTGACCCCTCCTGCAAACACTGACACTCTCCCCCAGTGACCCCTCCTGCAAACACTGACACTCTCCCCAGGAACACCTCCTGCAAACACTGACACACTCCCCCAGTGACCCCTCCTGCAAACACTGACACTCTCCCCCAGGAACACCTCCTGCAAACACTGACACACTCCCCCAGTGATCCCTCCTGCAAACACTGACACTCCCCCAGGAACACCTCCTGCAAACACTGACACTCTCCCCCAGGAACACCTCCTGCAAACACTGACACTCTCCCCCAGGAACACCTCCTGCAAACACTGACACTCTCCCCCAGTGACCCCTCCTGCAAACACTGACACTCTCCCCCAGTGACCCCTCCTGCAAACACTGACACTCTCCCCCAGTGACCCCTCCTGCAAACACTGACACACTCCCCCAGTGACCCCTCCTGCAAACACTGACACTCTCGCCCAGGAACACCTCCTGCAAACACTGACACACTCCCCCAGTGACCCCTCCTGCAAACACTGACACTCTCCCCCAGGAACACCTCCTGCAAACACTGACACACTCCCCCAGTGACCCCTCCTGCAAACACTGACACTCCCCCAGGAACACCTCCTGCAAACACTGACACTCTCCCCCAGTGACCCCTCCTGCAAACACTGACACTCTCCCCCAGTGACCCCTCCTGCAAACACTGACACTCTCCCCCAGGAACACCTCCTGCAAACACTGACACTCTCCCCCAGGAACACCTCCTGCAAACACTGACACTCTCCCCCAGGAACACCTCCTGCAAACACTGACACTCTCCCCCAGTGACCCCTCCTGCAAACACTGACACACTCCCCCAGGAACACCTCCTGCAAACACTGACAGTCCCCCCCAGTGACCCCTCCTGCAAACACTGACACACTCCCCCAGGAACACCTCCTGCAAACACTGACACTCTCCCCCAGGAACACCTCCTGCAAACACTGACACTCTCCCCCAGGAACACCTCCTGCAAACACTGACACTCTCCCCCAGTGACCCCTCCTGCAAACACTGACACTCCCCCCCAGTGACCCCTCCTGCAAACACTGACACACTCCCCCAGGAACACCTCCTGCAAACACTGACACTCTCCCCCAGGAACACCTCCTGCAAACACTGACACTCTCCCCCAGGAACACCTCCTGCAAACACTGACACTCTCCCCCAGTGACCCCTCCTGCAAACACTGACACTCTCCCCCAGTGACCCCTCCTGCAAACACTGACACACTCCCCCAGTGACCCCTCCTGCAAACACTGACACTCTCGCCCAGGAACACCTCCTGCAAACACTGACACACTCCCCCAGTGACCCCTCCTGCAAACACTGACACTCTCCCCCAGGAACACCTCCTGCAAACACTGACGCACTCCCCCAGTGATCCCTCCTGCAAACACTGACACTCCCCCAGGAACACCTCCTGCAAACACTGACACTCTCCCCCAGGAACACCTCCTGCAAACACTGACACTCTCCCCCAGGAACACCTCCTGCAAACACTGACACTCTCCCCCAGTGACCCCTCCTGCAAACACTGACACTCTCCCCCAGTGACCCCTCCTGCAAACACTGACACTCTCCCCCAGTGACCCCTCCTGCAAACACTGACAAACTCCCCCGGGAACACCTCCTGCAAACACTGACACTCCCCCCCAGTGACCCCTCCTGCAAACACTGACACTCTCCCCCAGGAACACCTCCTGCAAACACTGACACACTCCCCCAGGAACACCTCCTGTAAACACTGACACTCTCCCCCAGGAACACCTCCTGCAAACACTGACACTCTCCCCCAGGAACACCTCCTGCAAACACTGACACTCTCCCCCAGGAACACCTCCTGCAAACACTGACACTCTCCCCAGGAACACCTCCTGCAAACACTGACACTCTCCCCCAGTGACACCTCCTGCAAACACTGACACTCTCCCCCAGTGACACCTCCTGCAAACACTGACACTCTCCCCCAGTGACCCCTCCTGCAAACACTGACACTCTCCCCCAGGAACACCTCCTGCAAACACTGACACTCTCCCCCAGGAACACCTCCTGCAAACACTGACACTCTCCCCCAGTGACCCCTCCTGTAAACACTGACACACTCCCCCAGGAACCACCTCCTGCAAACACTGACACTCTCCCCCAGGAACACCTCCTGCAAACACTGACACTCTCCCCCAGTGACCCCTCCTGCAAACACTGACACACTCCCCCAGGAACACCTCCTGCAAACACTGACACTCCCCCCAGTGACCCCTCCTGCAAACACTGACACACTCCCCCAGGAACACCTCCTGCAAACACTGACACTCTCCCCCAGGAACACCTCCTGCAAACACTGACACTCTCCCCAGGAACACCTCCTGCAAACACTGACACTCTCCCCCAGGAACACCTCCTGCAAACACTGACACTCTCCCCCAGTGACCCCTCCTGCAAACACTGACACTCCCCCCCAGTGACCCCTCCTGCAAACACTGACACACTCCCCCAGGAACACCTCCTGCAAACACTGACACACTCCCCCAGGAACACCTCCTGCAAACACTGACACTCCCCCAGGAACACCTCCTGCAAACACTGACACTCTCCCCCAGGAACACCTCCTGCAAACACTGACACTCTCCCCCAGTGACCCCTCCTGCAAACACTGACACTCTCCCCCAGTGACCCCTCCTGCAAACACTGACACACTCCCCCAGTGACCCCTCCTGCAAACACTGACACTCTCGCCCAGGAACACCTCCTGCAAACACTGACACACTCCCCCAGTGACCCCTCCTGCAAACACTGACACTCTCCCCCAGGAACACCTCCTGCAAACACTGACACACTCCCCCAGTGATCCCTCCTGCAAACACTGACACTCTCCCCCAGGAACACCTCCTGCAAACACTGACACTCTCCCCCAGGAACACCTCCTGTAAACACTGACACTCTCCCCCAGGAACACCTCCTGCAAACACTGACACACTCCCCCAGGAACACCTCCTGCAAACACTGACACTCTCCCCCAGTGACCCCTCCTGCAAACACTGACACTCTCCCCCAGTGACCCCTCCTGCAAACACTGACACTCTCCCCCAGGAACACCTCCTGCAAACACTGACACTCTCCCCCAGTGACCCCTCCTGCAAGCACTGACACTCTCCCCCAGTGACCCCTCCTGCAAACACTGACACTCCCCCAGGAACACCTCCTGCAAACACTGACACTCTCCCCCAGGAACACCTCCTGCAAACACTGACACTCTCCCCCAGGAACACCTCCTGCAAACACTGACACTCTCCCCCAGTGACCCCTCCTGCAAACACTGACACTCTCCCCCAGTGACCCCTCCTGCAAACACTGACACTCTCCCCCAGTGACCCCTCCTGCAAACACTGACAAACTCCCCCGGGAACACCTCCTGCAAACACTGACACTCCCCCCCAGTGACCCCTCCTGCAAACACTGACACTCTCCCCCAGGAACACCTCCTGCAAACACTGACACACTCCCCAGGAACACCTCCTGTAAACACTGACACTCTCCCCCAGGAACACCTCCTGCAAACACTGACACTCTCCCCCAGGAACACCTCCTGCAAACACTGACACTCTCCCCCAGGAACACCTCCTGCAAACACTGACACTCTCCCCCAGGAACACCTCCTGCAAACACTGACACTCTCCCCCAGTGACCCCTCCTGCAAACACTGACACTCTCCCCCAGTGACCCCTCCTGCAAACACTGACACTCTCCCCCAGGAACACCTCCTGCATACACTGACACTCTCCCCCAGGAACACCTCCTGCAAACACTGACACTCTCCCCCAGGAACACCTCCTGCAAACACTGACACTCTCCCCCAGTGACCCCTCCTGCAAACACTGACACACTCCCCCAGGAACACCTCCTGCAAACACTGACACTCCCCCCCAGTGACCCCTCCTGCAAACACTGACACACTCCCCCAGGAACACCTCCTGCAAACACTGACACTCTCCCCCAGGAACACCTCCTGCAAACACTGACACTCTCCCCCAGGAACACCTCCTGCAAACACTGACACTCTCCCCCAGGAACACCTCCTGCAAACACTGACACTCTCCCCCAGTGACCCCTCCTGCAAACACTGACACTCCCCCCCAGTGACCCCTCCTGCAAACACTGACACACTCCCCCAGGAACACCTCCTGCAAACACTGACACTCTCCCCCAGTGACCCCTCCTGCAAACACTGACACTCTCCCCCAGTGACCCCTCCTGCAAACACTGACACACTCCCCCAGTGACCCCTCCTGCAAACACTGACACTCTCGCCCAGGAACACCTCCTGCAAACACTGACACACTCCCCCAGTGACCCCTCCTGCAAACACTGACACTCTCCCCCAGGAACACCTCCTGCAAACACTGACACACTCCCCCAGTGATCCCTCCTGCAAACACTGACACTCCCCCAGGAACACCTCCTGCAAACACTGACACTCTCCCCCAGGAACACCTCCTGTAAACACTGACACTCTCCCCCAGGAACACCTCCTGCAAACACTGACACACTCCCCCAGGAACACCTCCTGCAAACACTGACACTCTCCCCCAGTGACCCCTCCTGCAAACACTGACACTCTCCCCCAGGAACACCTCCTGCAAACACTGACACACTCCCCCAGGAACACCTCCTGCAAACACTGACACTCTCCCCCAGTGACCCCTCCTGCAAACACTGACACTCTCCCCCAGTGACCCCTCCTGCAAACACTGACACTCTCCCCCAGGAACACCTCCTGCAAACACTGACACTCTCCCCCAGTGACCCCTCCTGCAAACACTGACACTCTCCCCCAGTGACCCCTCCTGCAAACACTGACACTCTCCCCCAGGAACACCTCCTGCAAACACTGACACTCTCCCCCAGGAACACCTCCTGCAAACACTGACACTCTCCCCCAGGAACACCTCCTGCAAACACTGACACTCTCCCCCAGTGACCCCTCCTGCAAACACTGACACTCCCCCCAGTGACACCTCCTGCAAACACTGACACTCTCCCCCAAGAACACCTCCTGCAAACACTGACACTCCCCCCAGTGACCCCTCCTGCAAACACTGACAATCTCCCCCAGGAACACCTCCTGCAAACACTGACACACTCCCCCAGGAACACCTCCTGTAAACACTGACACTCTCCCCCAGGAACACCTCCTGCAAACACTGACACTCTCCCCCAGGAACACCTCCTGCAAACACTGACACTCTCCCCCAGGAACACCTCCTGCAAACACTGACACTCTCCCCCAGTGACCCCTCCTGCAAACACTGACACTCTCCCCCAGGAACACCTCCTGCAAACACTGACACTCTCCCCCAGGAACACCTCCTGCAAACACTGACACTCTCCCCCAGGAACACCTCCTGCAAACACTGACACTCTCCCCCAGTGACCCCTCCTGCAAACACTGACAATCTCCCCCAGGAACACCTCCTGCAAACACTGACACTCTCCCCCAAGAACACCTCCTGCAAACACTGACACTCCCCCCCAGTGACCCCTCCTGCAAACACTGACAATCTCCCCCAGGAACACCTCCTGCAAACACTGACACACTCCCCCAGGAACACCTCCTGTAAACACTGACACTCTCCCCCAGGAACACCTCCTGCAAACACTGACACTCTCCCCCAGGAACACCTCCTGCAAACACTGACACTCTCCCCCAGGAACACCTCCTGCAAACACTGACACTCTCCCCCAGGAACACCTCCTGCAAACACTGACACTCTCCCCCAGGAACACCTCCTGCAAACACTGACACTCTCCCCCAGGAACACCTCCTGCAAACACTGACACTCTCCCCCAGGAACACCTCCTGCAAACACTGACACTCTCCCCCAGGAACACCTCCTGCAAACACTGACACTCCCCCCCAGTGACCCCTCCTGCAAACACTGACACTCTCCCCCAGGAACACCTCCTGCAAACACTGACACTCTCCCCCAGGAACACCTCCTGCAAACACTGACACTCTCCCCCAGGAACACCTCCTGCAAACACTGACACTCTCCCCCAGTGACCCCTCCTGCAAACACTGACACTCTCCCCCAGTGACCCCTCCTGCAAACACTGACACTCTCCCCCAGTGACCCCTCCTGCAAACACTGACACTCTCCCCCAGTGACCCCCTCCTGCAAACACTGACACTCCCCCAGGAACACCTCCTGCAAACACTGACACTCTCCCCCAGGAACACCTCCTGTAAACACTGACACTCTCCCCCAGGAACACCTCCTGCAAACACTGACACTCTCCCCCAGGAACACCTCCTGCAAACACTGACACTCTCCCCCAGTGACCCCTCCTGCAAACACTGACACACTCCCCCAGGAACACCTCCTGCAAACACTGACACTCTCCCCCAGGAACACCTCCTGCAAACACTGACACTCTCCCCCAGGAACACCTCCTGCAAACACTGACACTCTCCCCCAGGAACACCTCCTGCAAACACTGACACACTCCCCCAGGAACACCTCCTGCAAACACTGACACACTCCCCCAGTGACCCCTCCTGCAAACACTGACACACTCCCCCAGTGACCCCTCCTGCAAACACTGACACTCTCCCCCAGGAACACCTCCTGCAAACACTGACACTCTCCCCCAGTGACCCCTCCTGCAAACACTGACACTCTCCCCCAGTGACCCCTCCTGCAAACACTGACACTCTCCCCCAGTGACCCCTCCTGCAAACACTGACACTCTCCCCCAGGAACACCTCCTGCAAACACTGACACTCTCCCCCAGGAACACCTCCTGCAAACACTGACACTCTCCCCCAGGAACACCTCCTGCAAACACTGACACTCTCCCCCAGTGACCCCTCCTGCAAACACTGACACTCCCCCCCAGTGACACCTCCTGCAAACACTGACACTCTCCCCCAGGAACACCTCCTGCAAACACTGACACTCTCCCCCAGGAACACCTCCTGCAAACACTGACACTCTCCCCCAGGAACACCTCCTGCAAACACTGACACTCCCCCAGTGACCCCTCCTGCAAACACTGACACTCTCCCCCACGAACACCTCCTGCAAACACTGACACTCTCCCCCAGTGACCACTCCTGCAAACACTGACACTCTCCCCCAGGAACACCTCCTGCAAACACTGACACACTCCCCCAGTGACCCCTCCTGCAAACACTGACACTCTCCCCCAGGAACACCTCCTGCAAACACTGACACACTCCCCCAGTGACCCCTCCTGCAAACACTGACACTCTCCCCCAGTGACCCCTCCTGCAAACACTGACACTCTCCCCCAGGAACACCTCCTGCAAACACTGACACACTCCCCCAGTGATCCCTCCTGCAAACACTGACACTCCCCCAGGAACACCTCCTGCAAACACTGACACACTCCCCCAGGAACACCTCCTGTAAACACTGACACTCTCCCCCAGGAACACCTCCTGCAAACACTGACACTCTCCCCCAGGAACACCTCCTGCAAACACTGACACACTCCCCCAGGAACACCTCCTACAAACACTGACACTCTCCCCCAGGAACACCTCCTGCAAACACTGACACTCTCCCCCAGTGACCCCTCCTGCAAACACTGACACTCTCCCCCAGTGACCCCTCCTGCAAACACTGACACTCTCCCCCAGAACACCTCCTGCAAACACTGACACTCTCCCCCAGGAACACCTCCTGCAAACACTCACACTCTCCCCCAGTGACCCCTCCTGCAAACACTGACACTCTCCCCCAGTGACCCCTCCTGCAAACACTGACACTCCCCCCAAGTGACACCTCCTGCAAACACTGACACTCCCCCCAAGTGACACCTCCTGCAAACACTGACACTCTCCCCCAAGAACACCTCCTGCAAACACTGACACTCCCCCCCAGTGACCCCTCCTGCAAACACTGACACTCTCCCCCAGGAACACCTCCTGCAAACACTGACACACTCCCCCAGGAACACCTCCTGCAAACACTGACACTCTCCCCCAGGAACACCTCCTGCAAACACTGACACTCTCCCCCAGGAACACCTCCTGCAAACACTGACACTCTCCCCCAGGAACACCTCCTGCAAACACTGACACTCTCCCCCAGTGACCCCTCCTGCAAACACTGACACACTCCCCCAGGAACACCTCCTGCAAACACTGACACTCTCCCCCAGGAACACCTCCTGCAAACACTGACACTCTCCCCCACGAACACCTCCTGCAAACACTGACACTCTCCCCCAGTGACCCCCTCCTGCAAACACTGACACTCTCCCCCAGGAACACCTCCTGCAAACACTGACACTCCCCCAGGAACACCTCCTGTAAACACTGACACTCCCCCATTGACCCCTCCTGCAAACACTGACACTCTCCCCCACGAACACCTCCTGCAAACACTGACACTCTCCCCCAGTGACCCCCTCCTGCAAACACTGACACTCTCCCCCAGGAACACCTCCTGCAAACACTGACACTCTCCCCCAGTGACCCCTCCTGCAAACACTGACACTCTCCCCCAGTAACCCCTCCTGCAAACACTGACACTCTCCCCCAGGAACACCTCCTGCAAACACTGACACACTCCCCCAGGAACACCTCCTGTAAACACTGACACACTCCCCCAGGAACACCTCCTGCAAACACTGACACACTCCCCCAGGAACACCTCCTGCAAACACTGACACACTCCCCCAGGAACACCTCCTGCAAACACCGATGAGAAGAAAAACTATGAAAGCTAAGCCATAGAAAGAGAGTGTTGCAGGAGACTTTTTCATTTTTTTTTAAATTATGCAACAACACGGGAGATGATCCAAAGCTTCTCCTTTTCCTCGGGACCCTTCAGTCGCTGGAGGGGAACTGGGATAATCCTGCCTCCCAGTAATATTCCCTTCCCTATGTACTGGGGGACCAGAAGAGGAGGAGTTTTGGTGTCCATACTTAAGAAGACATACTTGCTCTCGAGGCAGTACAAAGAAGGTTCACTCGGTTAATCCTGGGGATGAGGGGGTGGACATATGAGGAGAGGTTGAGTAGATTGGGACTCTTCTCATTGGAGTTCAGAAGAATGAGAGGCGATCTTATTGAAACATATAAGATTGTGAAGGGTTGGATCGGGTGGAGGCGGGGAGGATGTTCCCAAGGACGGGTGAAACCAGAACTAGGGGGCATAGTCTTAGAATAAGGGGCTGCTCTTTCAAAACTGAGATGAGGAGAAACTTCTTCACTCAGAGGGTAGTAGGTCTGTGGAATTTGCTGCCCCAGGAAGCTGTGGAAGCTACATCATTAAATAAATTTAAAACAGAAATAGACAGTTTCCTTGAAGTAAAGGGAATTAGGGGTTACGGGGAGCGGGCAGGAAATTGGACATGAGGCTGAGTTTGGATCGGTCAAGGCCCTGTGGGTGGCGGAGCGGGCCCAGGAGCTGAGTGGCCGGGTCCTGCTCCTATTTCTTATGTTCTTATGAGTTAACAGCACTGAATCCCAGTTTGGTCACATCTCACCGCTGGGCTGGGCAGGCAGACACACCTGGGACAGCAAGGGACGTAGGTAAAGGGGAGGCGGACACCAGGCTGCCTTAAAGCTTCACTTTGTGCCCGTGATGAACACCACTCGGGCGCACCGAAGGAACAACCGTTCTCAGCGACATTGGCGCACAGGGATCAAACCACATCAGCTGTACGGAAACGCTACCTCGGACTGGTCGTAGCTCCTGTATTCCTGCTTCCCGTACTCCTTATTCCCGTCACACTCGTACTCGCGGTCGTAGGACCTGTAATCCATGTCTCTGTAGTCGTGGTCGCGCCGGTCCCGGGTTTCCCGATGCTCATCTTTATTGCGCTCGCTCCCGTAACGTCCCATCCGCTCGCCCCGGCTCGCACTGCAAGAGGAGGAAATGGCGCCAAAATAATCGCGGGGCGAAGAAACCGTTCTTTCACCGGGGAGGGGTGTGCTCTCTCCCCGTGTGTGCGACTCTCGCTCTCTCCCCGTGTGTGCGACTCTCGCTCTCTCCCCGTGTGTGCGACTCTCGCTCTCTCCCCGTGTGTGCGACTCTCGCTCTCTCCCCGTGTGTGACTCTCGCTCTCTCCCCGTGTGTGCGACTCTCGCTCTCTCCCCGTGTGTGCGACTCTCGCTGTCTCCCCGTGTGTGTGACTCTCGCTGTCTCCCCGTGTGTGCGACTCTCGCTCTCTCCCCGTGTGTGCGACTCTCGCTCTCTCCCCGTGTGTGTGACTCTCGCTCTCTCCCCGTGTGTGACTCTCGCTCTCTCCCCGTGTGTGCGACTCTCGCTCTCTCCCAGTGTGTGCGACTCTCGCTGTCTCCCCGTGTGTGCGACTCTCGCTCTCTCCCCGTGTGTCTCTCGCTCTCTCCCCGTGTGCGACTCTCGCTCTCTCCCCGTGTGTCTCTCGCTCTCTCCCCGTGTGCGACTCTCGCTCTCTCCCCGTGTGCGACTCTCGCTCTCTCCCCGTGTGTGCGACTCTCGCTCTCTCCCCGTGTGTGCGACTCTCGCTGTCTCCCCGTGTGTGCGACTCTCGCTCTCTCCCCGTGTGTCTCTCGCTCTCTCCCCGTGTGCGACTCTCGCTCTCTCCCCGTGTGCGACTCTCGCTCTCTCCCCGTGTGCGACTCTCGCTCTCTCCCCGTGTGTGACTCTCGCTCTCTCCCCGTGTGCGACTCTCGCTCTCTCCCCGTGTGCGACTCTCGCTCTCTCCCCGTGTGTGACTCTCGCTCTCTCCCCGTGTGTGACTCTCGCTCTCTCCCCGTGTGTGACTCTCGCTCTCTCCCCGTGTGTGACTCTCGCTCTCTCCCCGTGTGTGACTCTCGCTCTCTCCCCGTGTGTGACTCTCGCTCTCTCCCCGTGTGCGACTCTCGCTCTCTCCCCGTGTGTGACTCTCGCTCTCTCCCCGTGTGTGTCTCTCGCTCTCTCCCCGTGTGTGTCTCTGCTCTCTCCCCGTGTGTGCGACTCTCGCTCTCTCCCCGTGTGTGTCTCTCGCTCTCTCCCCGTGTGTGCGACTCTCGCTCTCTCCCCGTGTGTGTCTCTCGCTCTCTCCCCGTGAGTGCGACTCTCGCTCTCTCCCCGTGTGTGCGTCTCTCGCTCTCTCCCCGTGTGTGACTCTCGCTCTCTCCCCGTGTGTGACTCTCGCTCTCTCCCCGTGTGTGTCTCTCGCTCTCTCCCCGTGTGTGCGTCTCTCGCTCTCTCCCCGTGTGTGTGACTCTCGCTCTCTCCCCGTGTGTGACTCTCGCTCTCTCCCCGTGTGTGACTCTCGCTCTCTCCCCGTGTGTGCGATTCTTGCTCTCTCCCCGTGTGTGCGATTCTCGCTCTCTCCCCGTGTGTGACTCTCGCTCTCTCCCCGTGTGTGTGTCTCTCGCTCTCTCCCCGTGTGTGACTCTCGCTCTCTCCCCGTGTGTGACTCTCGCTCTCTCCCCGTGTGTGTGTCTCTCGCTCTCTCCCCGTGTGTGACTCTCGCTCTCTCCCCGTGTGTGCGATTCTCGCTCTCTCCCCGTGTGTGACTCTCGCTCTCTCCCCGTGTGCGATTCTCGCTCTCTCCCCGTGTGTGACTCTCGCTCTCTCCCCGTGTGTGACTCTCGCTCTCTCCCCTTGTGTGACTCTCGCTCTCTCCCCGTGTGCGACTCTCGCTCTCTCTCCGTGTGCGACTCTCGCTCTCTCCCCGTGTGCGACTCTCGCTCTCTCCCCGTGTGTGTCTCTCGCTCTCTCCCCGTGTGTGCGTCTCTCGCTCTCTCCCCGTGTGTGTGACTCTCGCTCTCTCCCCGTGTGTGTGACTCTCGCTCTCTCCCCGTGTGTGACTCTCGCTCTCTCCCCGTGTGTGACTCTCGCTCTCTCCCCGTGTGTGACTCTCGCTCTCTCCCCGTGTGTGCGACTCTCGCTCTCTCCCCGTGTGTGTGTCTCTCGCTCTCTCCCCGTGTGTGACTCACGCTCTCTCTCCGTGTGTGCGACTCTCGCTCTCTCCCCGTGTGTGCGACTCTCGCTCTATCCCCGTGCGTGACTCACGCTCTCTCTCCGTGTGTGCGTCTCTCGCTCTCTCCCCGTGTGTGACTCTCGCTCTCTCCCCGTGCGTGCGACTCTCGCTCTCTCTCCGTGTGTGACTCTCTCTCTCTCCCCGTGTGTGTGACTCTCGCTCTCTCCCCGTGTGTGTCTCTCGCTCTCTCCCCGTGTGTGCGACTCTCGCTCTCTCCCCGTGTGTGCGACTCTCGCTCTCTCCCCGTGTGTGCGACTCTCGCTCTCTCCCCGTGTGTGACTCTCGCTCTCTCCCCGTGTGTGTGACTCTCTCTCTCCCCGTGTGCGTCTCTCGCTCTCTCCGTGTGTGACTCTCGCTCTCTCCCCGTGTGTGCGCGACTCTCGCTCTCTCTCCGTGTGTGACTCTCTCTCCCCGTGTGTGACTCTCGCTCTCTCCCCGTGTGTGCGTCTCTCGCTCTCTCCCCGTGTGTGCGACTCTCGCTCTCTCTCCGTGTGTGACTCTCGCTCTCTCCCAGTGTGTGCGACTCTCTCTCTCCCCGTGTGTGACTCTCGCTCTTTCCCCGTGTGTGCGTCTCTCGCTCTCTCCCCGTGTGTGCGACTCTCGCTCTCTCTCCGTGTGTGCGACTCTCGCTCTCTCCCCGTGTGTGTCTCTCGCTCTCTCCCCGTGTGTGACTCTCGCTCTCTCCCCGTGTGTGACTCTCGCTCTCTCCCCGTGTGTGACTCTCGCTCTCTCCCCGTGTGTGCGACTCTCGCTCTCTCTCCGTGTGTGCGACTCTCGCTCTCTCCCCGTGTGTGTCTCTCGCTCTCTCCCCGTGTGTGACTCTCGCTCTCTCCCCGTGTGTGACTCTCGCTCTCTCCCCGTGTGTGTCTCTCGCTCTCTCCCCGTGTGTCTCTCGCTCTCTCCCCGTGTGTGTCTCTCGCTCTCTCCCCGTGTGTGCGACTCTCGCTCTCTCCCCGTGTGCGACTCTCTCTCTCTCCCCGTGTGTGCGTCTCTCGCTCTCTCCCCGTGTGTGACTCTCGCTCTCTCCCCGTGTGTGACTCTCGCTCTCTCCCCGTGTGTGTCTCTCGCTCTCTCCCCGTGTGTCTCTCGCTCTCTCCCCGTGTGTGTCTCTCGCTCTCTCCCCGTGTGTGCGACTCTCGCTCTCTCCCCGTGTGCGACTCTCTCTCTCTCCCCGTGTGTGTGTCTCTCGCTCTCTCCCCGTGTGACTCTCGCTCTCTCCCCGTGTGTGACTCTCGCTCTCTCCCCGTGTGTGTCTCTCGCTCTCTCCCCGTGTGTGACTCTCGCTCTCTCCCCGTGTGTGACTCTCGCTCTCTCCCGTGTGTGACTCTCGCTCTCTCCCCGTGTGTGACTCTCGCTCTCTCCCCGTGTGTGACTCTCGCTCTCTCCCCGTGTGTGTCTCTCGCTCTCTCCCCGTGTGTCTCTCGCTCTCTCCCCGTGTGTGTCTCGCTCTCTCCCCGTGTGTGCGACTCTCGCTCTCTCCCCGTGTGCGACTCTCTCTCTCTCCCCGTGTGTGCGTCTCTCGCTCTCTCCCCGTGTGTGACTCTCGCTCTCTCTCCGTGTGTGTCTCTCGCTCTCTCTCCGTGTGTGACTCTCGCTCTCTCCCCGTGAGTGCGACTCTCGCTCTCTCCCCGTGTGCGACTCTCGCTCTCTCCCCGTGTGCGACTCTCGCTCTCTCCCCGTGTGCGACTCTCGCTCTCTCCCCGTGTGTGTCTCTCGCTCTCTCCCCGTGTGTGCGACTCTCGCTCTCTCCCCGTGTGTGCGACTCTCGCTCTCTCCCCGTGTGTCTCTCGCTCTCTCCCCGTGTGTCTCTCGCTCTCTCCCCGTGTGTGACTCTCGCTCTCTCCCCGTGTGTGCGACTCTCGCTCTCTCCCCGTGTGTGACTCTCGCTCTCTCCCCGTGTGTGTCTCTCGCTCTCTCCCCGTGTGTGTGTCTCTCGCTCTCTCCCCGTGTGTGTGTCTCTCTCTCTCCCCGTGTGTGACTCTCGCTCTCTCCCCGTGTGTGACTCTCGCTCTCTCCCCGTGTGTGACTCTCGCTCTCTCTCCGTGTGTGACTCTCTCTCTCCCCGTGTGCGACTCTCTCTCTCTCCCCGTGTGTGACTCTCGCTCTCTCCCCGTGTGTGTGACTCTCGCTCTCTCCCCGTGTGTGACTCTCGCTCTCTCCCCGTGTGTGACTCTCGCTCTCTCCCCGTGTGTGACTCTCGCTCTCTCCCCGTGTGTGCGACTCTCGCTCTCTCCCCGTGTGTGACTCTCGCTCTCTCCCCGTGTGTGCGACTCTCGCTCTCTCCCCGTGTGTGACTCTCGCTCTCTCCCCGTGTGTGCGACTCTCGCTCTCTCCCCGTGTGTGACTCTCGCTCTCTCTCCGTGTGTGCGTCTCTCGCTCTCTCCCCGTGTGTGTGACTCTCGCTCTCTCCCCGTGTGTGTGACTCTCGCTCTCTCTCCGTGTGTGCGTCTCTCGCTCTCTCCCCGTGTGTGTGACTCTCTCTCTCTCCGTGTGTGCGACTCTCGCTCTCTCCCCGTGTGTGTCTCTCGCTCTCTCCCCGTGTGTGACTCTCGCTCTCTCCCCGTGTGCGTCTCTCGCTCTCCCCGTGTGTGACTCTCGCTCTCTCCCCGTGTGCGTCTCTCGCTCTCCCCGTGTGTGACTCTCGCTCTCTCCCCGTGTGTCTCTCGCTCTCCCCGTGTGCGACTCTCGCTCTCTCCCCGTGTGTGTCTCTCGCTCTCTCCCCGTGTGCGTCTCTCGCTCTCCCCGTGTGTGACTCTCGCTCTCTCCCCGTGTGTGTCTCTCTCTCTCCCCGTGTGTGACTCTCGCTCTCTCCCCGTGTGTGACTCTCGCTCTCTCCCCGTGTGTGTCTCTCTCTCTCCCCGTGTGTGACTCTCGCTCTCTCCCCGTGTGTGACTCTCGCTCTCTCCCCGTGTGTGTCTCTCGCTCTCTCCCAGTGTGTGTCTCTCGCTCTCTCCCCGTGTGTGTCTCTCGCTCTCTCCCCGTGTGTGCGACTCTCGCTCTCTCCCCGTGTGCGACTCTCTCTCTCTCCCCGTGTGTGCGTCTCTCGCTCTCTCCCCGTGTGTGTCTCTCGCTCTCTCCCCGTGTGTGCGACTCTCGCTCTCTCCCCGTGTGTGTCTCTCGCTCTCTCCCCGTGTGTGCGACTCTCGCTCTCTCCCCGTGTGTGCGTCTCTCGCTCTCTCCCCGTGTGCGACTCTCTCTCTCCCCGTGAGTGCGACTCTCTCTCTCTCCCCGTGAGTGCGACTCTCTCTCTCTCCCCGTGAGTGCGACTCTCTCTCTCTCCCCGTGTGTGACTCTCGCTCTCTCCCCGTGTGCGACTCTCTCTCTCTCCCCGTGTGTGACTCTCGCTCTCTCCCCGTGTGTGTCTCTCGCTCTCCCCGTGTGTGCGACTCTCGCTCTCTCCCCGTGTGTGCGACTCTCGCTCTCTCCCCGTGTGCGTCTCTCGCTCTCTCCCCGTGTGCGTCTCTCGCTCTCTCCCCGTGTGTGCGACTCTCGCTCTCCCCGTGTGTGTGACTCTCGCCCTCTCCCCGTGTGTGACTCTCGCTCTCTCCCCGTGTGTGTGTCTCTCGCTCTCTCCCCGTGTGTGTGACTCTCGCTCTCTCCCCGTGTGTGACTCTCGCTCTCTCCCCGTGTGTGACTCTCGCTCTCTCCCCGTGTGTGACTCTCGCTCTCTCCCCGTGTGTGTCTCTCTCTCTCCCCGTGTGTGACTCTCGCTCTCTCCCCGTGTGTGACTCTCGCTCTCTCCCCGTGTGTGTCTCTCGCTCTCTCCCCGTGTGTGTCTCTCGCTCTCTCCCCGTGTGTGTCTCTCGCTCTCTCCCCGTGTGTGCGACTCTCGCTCTCTCCCCGTGTGCGACTCTCTCTCTCTCCCCGTGTGTGCGTCTCTCGCTCTCTCCCCGTGTGTGTCTCTCGCTCTCTCCCCGTGTGCGTCTCTCGCTCTCTCCCCGTGTGTGCGACTCTCGCTCTCCCCGTGTGCGACTCTCTCTCTCCCCGTGTGTGACTCTCGCTCTCTCCCCGTGTGTGTGACTCTCGCTCTCTCCCCGTGTGTGTGACTCTCGCTCTCTCCCCGTGTGTGACTCTCGCTCTCTCCCCGTGTGTGACTCTCGCTCTCTCCCCGTGTGCGACTCTCGCTCTCTCCCCGTGTGCGACTCTCTCTCTCCCCGTGTGTGACTCTCGCTCTCTCCCCGTGTGTGTGACTCTCGCTCTCTCCCCGTGTGTGACTCTCGCTCTCTCCCCATGTGTGACTCTCGCTCTCTCCCCATGTGTGACTCTCGCTCTCTCCCCGTGTGTGCGACTCTCGCTCTCTCCCCGTGTGTGACTCTCGCTCTCTCCCCGTGTGTGCGACTCTCGCTCTCTCCCCGTGTGTGACTCTCGCTCTCTCCCCGTGTGTGCGACTCTCTCTCTCCCCGTGTGTGACTCTCGCTCTCTCCCCGTGTGTGCGACTCTCGCTCTCTCCCCGTGTGTGCGACTCTCGCTCTCTCCCCGTGTGCGTCTCTCGCTCTCTCCCCGTGTGTGCGACTCTCGCTCCCACCCCGTGTGTGCGACTCTCGCTCTCTCCCCGTGTGTGACTCTCGCTCTCATCCCGTGTGTCTCTCTCTCTCCCCGTGTGCGACTCTCGCTCTCTCCCCGTGTGTGCGTCTCTCGCTCTCTCCCCGTGTGTGACTCTCGCTCTCTCCCCGTGTGTGCGTCTCTCGCACTCTCTCCGTGTGTGACTCTCGCTCTCTCCCCGTGTGTGTGACTCTTGCTCTCTCCCCGTGTGTGACTCTCGCTCTCTCCCCGTGTGTGACTCTCGCTCTCTCCCCGTGTGTGACTCTCTCTCTCCCCGTGTGCGACTCTCGCTCTCTCCCCGTGTGTGTGACTCTCGCTCTCTCCCCGTGTGTGTGACTCTCGCTCTCTCCCCGTGTGCGACTCTCGTTCTCTCCCCGTGTGTGACTCTCGCTCTCTCCCCGTGTGTGACTCTCGCTCTCTCCCCGTGTGTGACTCTCGCTCTCTCCCCGTGTGTGACTCTCGCTCTCTCCCCGTGTGTGACTCTCGCTCTCTCCCCGTGTGTGCGACTCTCGCTCTCTCCCCGTGTGTGTCTCTCGCTCTCTCTCCGTGTGTGTCTCTCGCTCTCCCCGTGTGTGACTCTCGCTCTCTCCCCGTGTGCGTCTCTCGCTCTCCCCGTGTGTGACTCTCGCTCTCTCCCCGTGTGTCTCTCGCTCTCCCCGTGTGCGACTCTCGCTCTCTCCCCGTGTGTGTCTCTCGCTCTCTCCCCGTGTGCGTCTCTCGCTCTCCCCGTGTGTGACTCTCGCTCTCTCCCCGTGTGTGTCTCTCTCTCTCCCCGTGTGTGACTCTCTCTCTCTCCCCGTGTGTGACTCTCTCTCTCTCCCCGTGTGTGACTCTCGCTCTCTCCCCGTGTGTGACTCTCGCTCTCTCCCCGTGTGTGACTCTCGCTCTCTCCCCGTGTGTGACTCTCGCTCTCTCCCCGTGTGTGTCTCTCGCTCTCTCCCCGTGTGTGTCTCTCGCTCTCTCCCCGTGTGTGTCTCTCGCTCTCTCCCCGTGTGTGCAACTCTCGCTCTCTCCCCGTGTGTGACTCTCGCTCTCTCCCCGTGTGTGCGTCTCTCGCTCTCTCCCCGTGTGTGTGACTCTCGCTCTCTCCCCGTGTGTGCGACTCTCTCTCTCTCCCCGTGTGTGACTCTCGCTCTCTCCCCGTGTGTGACTCTCGCTCTCTCCCCGTGTGTGTCTCTCGCTCTCTCCCCGTGTGTGCGACTCTCGCTCTCTCCCCGTGTGTGCGACTCTCGCTCTCTCCCCGTGTGCGTCTCTCGCTCTCTCCCCGTGTGTGCGACTCTCGCTCTCTCCCCGTGTGCGACTCTCTCTCTCCCCGTGTGTGACTCTCGCTCTCTCCCCGTGTGTCTCTCGCTCTCTCCCCGTGTGTGTCTCTCGCTCTCTCCCCGTGTGTGTGTCTCTCTCTCTCCCCGTGTGTCTCTCGCTCTCTCCCCGTGTGTGACTCTCGCTCTCTCCCCGTGTGTGTGTCTCGCTCTCTCCCCGTGTGTGTGTCTCTCTCTCTCCCCGTGTGTGACTCTCGCTCTCTCCCCGTGTGTCTCTCGCTCTCTCCCCGTGTGTGTCTCTCGCTCTCTCCCCGTGTGCGTCTCTCGCTCTCTCCCCGTGTGTGCGACTCTCGCTCTCTCCCCGTGTGCGACTCTCTCTCTCCCCGTGTGTGACTCTCGCTCTCTCCCCGTGTGTCTCTCGCTCTCTCCCCGTGTGTGTCTCTCGCTCTCTCCCCGTGTGTGTCTCTCGCTCTCTCCCCGTGTGTGTGTCTCTCTCTCTCTCCCCGTGTGTGACTCTCGCTCTCTCTCCGTGTGTGTGACTCTCGCTCTCTCTCCCCGTGTGCGACTCTCGCTCTCTCCCCGTGTGTGTGACTCTCGCTCTCTCCCCGTGTGTGACTCTCTCTCTCCCCGTGTGCGTCTCTCTCTCTCTCCCCGTGTGTGACTCTCGCTCTCTCTCCGTGTGTGACTCTCGCTCTCTCCCCGTGTGTGTGACTCTCGCTCTCTCCCCGTGTGTGACTCTCGCTCTCTCCCCGTGTGTGACTCTCGCTCTCTCTCCGTGTGTGACTCTCTCTCTCCCCGTGTGCGACTCTCTCTCTCTCCCCGTGTGTGACTCTCGCTCTCTCCCCGTGTGTGTGACTCTCGCTCTCTCCCCGTGTGTGACTCTCGCTCTCTCCCCGTGTGTGACTCTCGCTCTCTCCCCGTGTGTGACTCTCGCTCTCTCCCCGTGTGTGCGACTCTCGCTCTCTCCCCGTGTGTGACTCTCGCTCTCTCCCCGTGTGTGCGACTCTCGCTCTCTCCCCGTGTGTGACTCTCGCTCTCTCTCCGTGTGTGCGTCTCTCGCTCTCTCCCCGTGTGTGTGACTCTCGCTCTCTCCCCGTGTGTGTGACTCTCGCTCTCTCCCCGTGTGTGTGACTCTCGCTCTCTCTCCGTGTGTGCGTCTCTCGCTCTCCCCGTGTGCGTCTCTCGCTCTCCCCGTGTGCGTCTCTCGCTCTCTCTCCGTGTGTGACTCTCGCTCTCTCCGTGTGTGTCTCTCGCTCTCTCCCCGTGTGTGTCTCTCTCTCTCCCCGTGTGTGACTCTCGCTCTCTCCCCGTGTGTGACTCTCGCTCTCTCCCCGTGTGTGACTCTCGCTCTCTCCCAGTGTGTGCGACTCTCTCTCTCCCCGTGTGTGACTCTCGCTCTCTCCCAGTGTGTGCGACTCTCTCTCTCCCCGTATGTGACTCTCGCTCTCTCTCCGTGTGTGACTCTCGCTCTCTCTCCCCGTGTGCGACTCTCGCTCTCTCCCCGTGTGACTCTCGCTCTCTCCCCGTGTGTGTGACTCTCGCTCTCTCCCCGTGTGTGACTCTCTCTCTCCCCGTGTGCGTCTCTCTCTCTCTCCCCGTGTGTGACTCTCGCTCTCTCTCCGTGTGTGACTCTCGCTCTCTCCCCGTGTGTGTGACTCTCGCTCTCTCCCCGTGTGTGACTCTCGCTCTCTCCCCGTGTGTGCGACTCTCGCTCTCTCCCCGTGTGCGACTCTCTCTCTCCCCGTGTGTGACTCTCGCTCTCTCCCCGTGTGTCTCTCGCTCTCTCCCCGTGTGTGTCTCTCGCTCTCTCCCCGTGTGTGTGTCTCTCTCGCTCTCTCCCCGTGTGTGTGTCTCTCTCTCTCCCCGTGTGTGTGTCTCTCTCTCTCTCCCCGTGTGTGACTCTCGCTCTCTCTCCGTGTGTGTGACTCTCGCTCTCTCCCCGTGTGTGCGACTCTCGCTCTCTCCCCGTGTGTGCGACTCTCGCTCTCTCCCCGTGTGTGACTCTCGCTCTCTCCCCGTGTGTGCGACTCTCGCTCTCTCCCCGTGTGTGCGACTCTCGCTGTCTCCCCGTGTGTGTGACTCTCGCTGTCTCCCCGTGTGTGCGACTCTCGCTCTCTCCCCGTGTGTGCGACTCTCGCTCTCTCCCCGTGTGTGTGACTCTCGCTCTCTCCCCGTGTGTGACTCTCGCTCTCTCCCCGTGTGTGCGACTCTCGCTCTCTCCCCGTGTGTGCGACTCTCGCTGTCTCCCCGTGTGTGCGACTCTCGCTCTCTCCCCGTGTGTCTCTCGCTCTCTCCCCGTGTGCGACTCTCGCTCTCTCCCCGTGTGTCTCTCGCTCTCTCCCCGTGTGCGACTCTCGCTCTCTCCCCGTGTGCGACTCTCGCTCTCTCCCCGTGTGTGCGACTCTCGCTCTCTCCCCGTGTGTGCGACTCTCGCTGTCTCCCCGTGTGTGCGACTCTCGCTCTCTCCCCGTGTGTCTCTCGCTCTCTCCCCGTGTGCGACTCTCGCTCTCTCCCCGTGTGCGACTCTCGCTCTCTCCCCGTGTGCGACTCTCGCTCTCTCCCCGTGTGTGACTCTCGCTCTCTCCCCGTGTGCGACTCTCGCTCTCTCCCCGTGTGCGACTCTCGCTCTCTCCCCGTGTGTGACTCTCGCTCTCTCCCCGTGTGTGACTCTCGCTCTCTCCCGTGTGTGACTCTCGCTCTCTCCCCGTGTGTGACTCTCGCTCTCTCCCCGTGTGTGACTCTCGCTCTCTCCCCGTGTGTGACTCTCGCTCTCTCCCCGTGTGCGACTCTCGCTCTCTCCCCGTGTGCGACTCTCGCTCTCTCCCCGTGTGTGACTCTCGCTCTCTCCCCGTGTGTGTCTCTCGCTCTCTCCCCGTGTGTGTCTCTCGCTCTCTCCCCGTGTGTGCGACTCTCGCTCTCTCCCCGTGTGTGTCTCTCGCTCTCTCCCCGTGTGTGCGACTCTCGCTCTCTCCCCGTGTGTGTCTCTCGCTCTCTCCCCGTGTGTGTCTCTCGCTCTCTCCCCGTGAGTGCGACTCTCGCTCTCTCCCCGTGTGTGCGTCTCTCGCTCTCTCCCCGTGTGTGACTCTCGCTCTCTCCCCGTGTGTGACTCTCGCTCTCTCCCCGTGTGTGTCTCTCGCTCTCTCCCCGTGTGTGCGTCTCTCGCTCTCTCCCCGTGTGTGTGACTCTCGCTCTCTCCCCGTGTGTGACTCTCGCTCTCTCCCCGTGTGTGACTCTCGCTCTCTCCCCGTGTGTGCGATTCTTGCTCTCTCCCCGTGTGTGCGATTCTCGCTCTCTCCCCGTGTGTGACTCTCGCTCTCTCCCCGTGTGTGTGTCTCTCGCTCTCTCCCCGTGTGTGACTCTCGCTCTCTCCCCGTGTGTGACTCTCGCTCTCTCCCCGTGTGTGTGTCTCTCGCTCTCTCCCCGTGTGTGACTCTCGCTCTCTCCCCGTGTGTGCGATTCTCGCTCTCTCCCCGTGTGTGACTCTCGCTCTCTCCCCGTGTGCGATTCTCGCTCTCTCCCCGTGTGTGACTCTCGCTCTCTCCCCGTGTGTGACTCTCGCTCTCTCCCCTTGTGTGACTCTCGCTCTCTCCCCGTGTGCGACTCTCGCTCTCTCTCCGTGTGCGACTCTCGCTCTCTCCCCGTGTGCGACTCTCGCTCTCTCCCCGTGTGTGTCTCTCGCTCTCTCCCCGTGTGTGCGTCTCTCGCTCTCTCCCCGTGTGTGTGACTCTCGCTCTCTCCCCGTGTGTGTGACTCTCGCTCTCTCCCCGTGTGTGACTCTCGCTCTCTCCCCGTGTGTGACTCTCGCTCTCTCCCCGTGTGTGACTCTCGCTCTCTCCCCGTGTGTGCGACTCTCGCTCTCTCCCCGTGTGTGTGTCTCTCGCTCTCTCCCCGTGTGTGACTCACGCTCTCTCTCCGTGTGTGCGACTCTCGCTCTCTCCCCGTGTGTGCGACTCTCGCTCTATCCCCGTGCGTGACTCACGCTCTCTCTCCGTGTGTGCGTCTCTCGCTCTCTCCCCGTGTGTGACTCTCGCTCTCTCCCCGTGCGTGCGACTCTCGCTCTCTCTCCGTGTGTGACTCTCTCTCTCTCCCCGTGTGTGTGACTCTCGCTCTCTCCCCGTGTGTGTCTCTCGCTCTCTCCCCGTGTGTGCGACTCTCGCTCTCTCCCCGTGTGTGCGACTCTCGCTCTCTCCCCGTGTGTGCGACTCTCGCTCTCTCCCCGTGTGTGACTCTCGCTCTCTCCCCGTGTGTGTGACTCTCTCTCTCCCCGTGTGCGTCTCTCGCTCTCTCCGTGTGTGACTCTCGCTCTCTCCCCGTGTGTGCGCGACTCTCGCTCTCTCTCCGTGTGTGACTCTCTCTCCCCGTGTGTGACTCTCGCTCTCTCCCCGTGTGTGCGTCTCTCGCTCTCTCCCCGTGTGTGCGACTCTCGCTCTCTCTCCGTGTGTGACTCTCGCTCTCTCCCAGTGTGTGCGACTCTCTCTCTCCCCGTGTGTGACTCTCGCTCTTTCCCCGTGTGTGCGTCTCTCGCTCTCTCCCCGTGTGTGCGACTCTCGCTCTCTCTCCGTGTGTGCGACTCTCGCTCTCTCCCCGTGTGTGTCTCTCGCTCTCTCCCCGTGTGTGACTCTCGCTCTCTCCCCGTGTGTGACTCTCGCTCTCTCCCCGTGTGTGACTCTCGCTCTCTCCCCGTGTGTGCGACTCTCGCTCTCTCTCCGTGTGTGCGACTCTCGCTCTCTCCCCGTGTGTGTCTCTCGCTCTCTCCCCGTGTGTGACTCTCGCTCTCTCCCCGTGTGTGACTCTCGCTCTCTCCCCGTGTGTGTCTCTCGCTCTCTCCCCGTGTGTCTCTCGCTCTCTCCCCGTGTGTGTCTCTCGCTCTCTCCCCGTGTGTGCGACTCTCGCTCTCTCCCCGTGTGCGACTCTCTCTCTCTCCCCGTGTGTGCGTCTCTCGCTCTCTCCCCGTGTGTGACTCTCGCTCTCTCCCCGTGTGTGACTCTCGCTCTCTCCCCGTGTGTGTCTCTCGCTCTCTCCCCGTGTGTCTCTCGCTCTCTCCCCGTGTGTGTCTCTCGCTCTCTCCCCGTGTGTGCGACTCTCGCTCTCTCCCCGTGTGCGACTCTCTCTCTCTCCCCGTGTGTGTGTCTCTCGCTCTCTCCCCGTGTGACTCTCGCTCTCTCCCCGTGTGTGACTCTCGCTCTCTCCCCGTGTGTGTCTCTCGCTCTCTCCCCGTGTGTGACTCTCGCTCTCTCCCCGTGTGTGACTCTCGCTCTCTCCCCGTGTGTGACTCTCGCTCTCTCCCCGTGTGTGACTCTCGCTCTCTCCCCGTGTGTGACTCTCGCTCTCTCCCCGTGTGTGTCTCTCGCTCTCTCCCCGTGTGTCTCTCGCTCTCTCCCCGTGTGTGTCTCGCTCTCTCCCCGTGTGTGCGACTCTCGCTCTCTCCCCGTGTGCGACTCTCTCTCTCTCCCCGTGTGTGCGTCTCTCGCTCTCTCCCCGTGTGTGACTCTCGCTCTCTCTCCGTGTGTGTCTCTCGCTCTCTCTCCGTGTGTGACTCTCGCTCTCTCCCCGTGAGTGCGACTCTCGCTCTCTCCCCGTGTGCGACTCTCGCTCTCTCCCCGTGTGCGACTCTCGCTCTCTCCCCGTGTGCGACTCTCGCTCTCTCCCCGTGTGTGTCTCTCGCTCTCTCCCCGTGTGTGCGACTCTCGCTCTCTCCCCGTGTGTGCGACTCTCGCTCTCTCCCCGTGTGTGCGACTCTCGCTCTCTCCCCGTGTGTCTCTCGCTCTCTCCCCGTGTGTCTCTCGCTCTCTCCCCGTGTGTGACTCTCGCTCTCTCCCCGTGTGTGCGACTCTCGCTCTCTCCCCGTGTGTGACTCTCGCTCTCTCCCCGTGTGTGTCTCTCGCTCTCTCCCCGTGTGTGTGTCTCTCGCTCTCTCCCCGTGTGTGTGTCTCTCTCTCTCCCCGTGTGTGACTCTCGCTCTCTCCCCGTGTGTGACTCTCGCTCTCTCCCCGTGTGTGACTCTCGCTCTCTCTCCGTGTGTGACTCTCTCTCTCCCCGTGTGCGACTCTCTCTCTCTCCCCGTGTGTGACTCTCGCTCTCTCCCCGTGTGTGTGACTCTCGCTCTCTCCCCGTGTGTGACTCTCGCTCTCTCCCCGTGTGTGACTCTCGCTCTCTCCCCGTGTGTGACTCTCGCTCTCTCCCCGTGTGTGCGACTCTCGCTCTCTCCCCGTGTGTGACTCTCGCTCTCTCCCCGTGTGTGCGACTCTCGCTCTCTCCCCGTGTGTGACTCTCGCTCTCTCCCCGTGTGTGCGACTCTCGCTCTCTCCCCGTGTGTGACTCTCGCTCTCTCTCCGTGTGTGCGTCTCTCGCTCTCTCCCCGTGTGTGTGACTCTCGCTCTCTCCCCGTGTGTGTGACTCTCGCTCTCTCTCCGTGTGTGCGTCTCTCGCTCTCTCCCCGTGTGTGTGACTCTCTCTCTCTCCGTGTGTGCGACTCTCGCTCTCTCCCCGTGTGTGTCTCTCGCTCTCTCCCCGTGTGTGACTCTCGCTCTCTCCCCGTGTGCGTCTCTCGCTCTCCCCGTGTGTGACTCTCGCTCTCTCCCCGTGTGCGTCTCTCGCTCTCCCCGTGTGTGACTCTCGCTCTCTCCCCGTGTGTCTCTCGCTCTCCCCGTGTGCGACTCTCGCTCTCTCCCCGTGTGTGTCTCTCGCTCTCTCCCCGTGTGCGTCTCTCGCTCTCCCCGTGTGTGACTCTCGCTCTCTCCCCGTGTGTGTCTCTCTCTCTCCCCGTGTGTGACTCTCGCTCTCTCCCCGTGTGTGACTCTCGCTCTCTCCCCGTGTGTGTCTCTCTCTCTCCCCGTGTGTGACTCTCGCTCTCTCCCCGTGTGTGACTCTCGCTCTCTCCCCGTGTGTGTCTCTCGCTCTCTCCCAGTGTGTGTCTCTCGCTCTCTCCCCGTGTGTGTCTCTCGCTCTCTCCCCGTGTGTGCGACTCTCGCTCTCTCCCCGTGTGCGACTCTCTCTCTCTCCCCGTGTGTGCGTCTCTCGCTCTCTCCCCGTGTGTGTCTCTCGCTCTCTCCCCGTGTGTGCGACTCTCGCTCTCTCCCCGTGTGTGTCTCTCGCTCTCTCCCCGTGTGTGCGACTCTCGCTCTCTCCCCGTGTGTGCGTCTCTCGCTCTCTCCCCGTGTGCGACTCTCTCTCTCCCCGTGAGTGCGACTCTCTCTCTCTCCCCGTGAGTGCGACTCTCTCTCTCCCCGTGAGTGCGACTCTCTCTCTCTCCCCGTGTGTGACTCTCGCTCTCTCCCCGTGTGCGACTCTCTCTCTCTCCCCGTGTGTGACTCTCGCTCTCTCCCCGTGTGTGTCTCTCGCTCTCTCCCCGTGTGTGCGACTCTCGCTCTCTCCCCGTGTGTGCGACTCTCGCTCTCTCCCCGTGTGCGTCTCTCGCTCTCTCCCCGTGTGCGTCTCTCGCTCTCTCCCCGTGTGTGCGACTCTCGCTCTCCCCGTGTGTGTGACTCTCGCCCTCTCCCCGTGTGTGACTCTCGCTCTCTCCCCGTGTGTGTGTCTCTCGCTCTCTCCCCGTGTGTGTGACTCTCGCTCTCTCCCCGTGTGTGACTCTCGCTCTCTCCCCGTGTGTGACTCTCGCTCTCTCCCCGTGTGTGACTCTCGCTCTCTCCCCGTGTGTGTCTCTCTCTCTCCCCGTGTGTGACTCTCGCTCTCTCCCCGTGTGTGACTCTCGCTCTCTCCCCGTGTGTGTCTCTCGCTCTCTCCCCGTGTGTGTCTCTCGCTCTCTCCCCGTGTGTGTCTCTCGCTCTCTCCCCGTGTGTGCGACTCTCGCTCTCTCCCCGTGTGCGACTCTCTCTCTCTCCCCGTGTGTGCGTCTCTCGCTCTCTCCCCGTGTGTGTCTCTCGCTCTCTCCCCGTGTGCGTCTCTCGCTCTCTCCCCGTGTGTGCGACTCTCGCTCTCCCCGTGTGCGACTCTCTCTCTCCCCGTGTGTGACTCTCGCTCTCTCCCCGTGTGTGTGACTCTCGCTCTCTCCCCGTGTGTGTGACTCTCGCTCTCTCCCCGTGTGTGACTCTCGCTCTCTCCCCGTGTGTGACTCTCGCTCTCTCCCCGTGTGCGACTCTCGCTCTCTCCCCGTGTGCGACTCTCTCTCTCCCCGTGTGTGACTCTCGCTCTCTCCCCGTGTGTGTGACTCTCGCTCTCTCCCCGTGTGTGACTCTCGCTCTCTCCCCATGTGTGACTCTCGCTCTCTCCCCATGTGTGACTCTCGCTCTCTCCCCGTGTGTGCGACTCTCGCTCTCTCCCCGTGTGTGACTCTCGCTCTCATCCCGTGTGTCTCTCTCTCTCCCCGTGTGCGACTCTCGCTCTCTCCCCGTGTGTGCGTCTCTCGCTCTCTCCCCGTGTGTGACTCTCGCTCTCTCCCCGTGTGTGCGTCTCTCGCTCTCTCTCCGTGTGTGACTCTCGCTCTCTCCCCGTGTGTGTGACTCTTGCTCTCTCCCCGTGTGTGACTCTCGCTCTCTCCCCGTGTGTGACTCTCGCTCTCTCCCCGTGTGTGACTCTCTCTCTCCCCGTGTGCGACTCTCGCTCTCTCCCCGTGTGTGTGACTCTCGCTCTCTCCCCGTGTGTGTGACTCTCGCTCTCTCCCCGTGTGCGACTCTCGTTCTCTCCCCGTGTGTGACTCTCGCTCTCTCCCCGTGTGACTCTCGCTCTCTCCCCGTGTGTGACTCTCGCTCTCTCCCCGTGTGTGACTCTCGCTCTCTCCCCGTGTGTGACTCTCGCTCTCTCCCCGTGTGTGCGACTCTCGCTCTCTCCCCGTGTGTGTCTCTCGCTCTCTCTCCGTGTGTGTCTCTCGCTCTCTCCCCGTGTGTGACTCTCGCTCTCTCCCCGTGTGCGTCTCTCGCTCTCCCCGTGTGTGACTCTCGCTCTCTCCCCGTGTGGTCTCTCGCTCTCCCCGTGTGCGACTCTCGCTCTCTCCCCGTGTGTGTCTCTCGCTCTCTCCCCGTGTGCGTCTCTCGCTCTCTCCCCGTGTGTGACTCTCGCTCTCTCCCCGTGTGTGTCTCTCTCTCTCCCCGTGTGTGACTCTCTCTCTCTCCCCGTGTGTGACTCTCTCTCTCTCCCGTGTGTGACTCTCGCTCTCTCCCCGTGTGTGACTCTCGCTCTCTCCCCGTGTGTGACTCTCGCTCTCTCCCCGTGTGTGACTCTCGCTCTCTCCCCGTGTGTGTCTCTCGCTCTCTCCCCGTGTGTGTCTCTCGCTCTCTCCCCGTGTGTGTCTCTCGCTCTCTCCCCGTGTGTGCAACTCTCGCTCTCTCCCCGTGTGTGACTCTCGCTCTCTCCCCGTGTGTGCGTCTCTCGCTCTCTCCCCGTGTGTGTGACTCTCGCTCTCTCCCCGTGTGTGCGACTCTCTCTCTCTCCCCGTGTGTGACTCTCGCTCTCTCCCCGTGTGTGACTCTCGCTCTCTCCCCGTGTGTGTCTCTCGCTCTCTCCCCGTGTGTGCGACTCTCGCTCTCTCCCCGTGTGTGCGACTCTCGCTCTCTCCCCGTGTGCGTCTCTCGCTCTCTCCCCGTGTGTGCGACTCTCGCTCTCTCCCCGTGTGCGACTCTCTCTCTCCCCGTGTGTGACTCTCGCTCTCTCCCCGTGTGTCTCTCGCTCTCTCCCCGTGTGTGTCTCTCGCTCTCTCCCCGTGTGTGTGTCTCTCTCTCTCCCCGTGTGTCTCTCGCTCTCTCCCCGTGTGTGACTCTCGCTCTCTCCCCGTGTGTGTGTCTCGCTCTCTCCCCGTGTGTGTGTCTCTCTCTCTCCCCGTGTGTGACTCTCGCTCTCTCCCCGTGTGTCTCTCGCTCTCTCCCCGTGTGTGTCTCTCGCTCTCTCCCCGTGTGCGTCTCTCGCTCTCTCCCCGTGTGTGCGACTCTCGCTCTCTCCCGTGTGCGACTCTCTCTCTCCCCGTGTGTGACTCTCGCTCTCTCCCCGTGTGTCTCTCGCTCTCTCCCCGTGTGTGTCTCTCGCTCTCTCCCCGTGTGTGTCTCTCGCTCTCTCCCCGTGTGTGTGTCTCTCTCTCTCTCCCCGTGTGTGACTCTCGCTCTCTCTCCGTGTGTGTGACTCTCGCTCTCTCTCCCCGTGTGCGACTCTCGCTCTCTCCCCGTGTGTGTGACTCTCGCTCTCTCCCCGTGTGTGACTCTCTCTCTCCCCGTGTGCGTCTCTCTCTCTCTCCCCGTGTGTGACTCTCGCTCTCTCTCCGTGTGTGACTCTCGCTCTCTCCCCGTGTGTGTGACTCTCGCTCTCTCCCCGTGTGTGACTCTCGCTCTCTCCCCGTGTGTGACTCTCGCTCTCTCTCCGTGTGTGACTCTCTCTCTCCCCGTGTGCGACTCTCTCTCTCTCCCCGTGTGTGACTCTCGCTCTCTCCCCGTGTGTGTGACTCTCGCTCTCTCCCCGTGTGTGACTCTCGCTCTCTCCCCGTGTGTGACTCTCGCTCTCTCCCCGTGTGTGACTCTCGCTCTCTCCCCGTGTGTGCGACTCTCGCTCTCTCCCCGTGTGTGACTCTCGCTCTCTCCCCGTGTGTGCGACTCTCGCTCTCTCCCCGTGTGTGACTCTCGCTCTCTCTCCGTGTGTGCGTCTCTCGCTCTCTCCCCGTGTGTGTGACTCTCGCTCTCTCCCCGTGTGTGTGACTCTCGCTCTCTCCCCGTGTGTGTGACTCTCGCTCTCTCTCCGTGTGTGCGTCTCTCGCTCTCCCCGTGTGCGTCTCTCGCTCTCCCCGTGTGCGTCTCTCGCTCTCTCTCCGTGTGTGACTCTCGCTCTCTCCGTGTGTGTCTCTCGCTCTCTCCCCGTGTGTGTCTCTCTCTCTCCCCGTGTGTGACTCTCGCTCTCTCCCCGTGTGTGACTCTCGCTCTCTCCCCGTGTGTGACTCTCGCTCTCTCCCAGTGTGTGCGACTCTCTCTCTCCCCGTGTGTGACTCTCGCTCTCTCCCAGTGTGTGCGACTCTCTCTCTCCCCGTATGTGACTCTCGCTCTCTCTCCGTGTGTGACTCTCGCTCTCTCTCCCCGTGTGCGACTCTCGCTCTCTCCCCGTGTGACTCTCGCTCTCTCCCCGTGTGTGTGACTCTCGCTCTCTCCCCGTGTGTGACTCTCTCTCTCCCCGTGTGCGTCTCTCGCTCTCTCCCCGTGTGTGACTCTCGCTCTCTCTCCGTGTGTGACTCTCGCTCTCTCCCCGTGTGTGTGACTCTCGCTCTCTCCCCGTGTGTGACTCTCGCTCTCTCCCCGTGTGTGCGACTCTCGCTCTCTCCCCGTGTGCGACTCTCTCTCTCCCCGTGTGTGACTCTCGCTCTCTCCCCGTGTGTCTCTCGCTCTCTCCCCGTGTGTGTCTCTCGCTCTCTCCCCGTGTGTGTGTCTCTCTCTCTCCCCGTGTGTGTGTCTCTCTCTCTCTCCCCGTGTGTGACTCTCGCTCTCTCTCCGTGTGTGTGACTCTCGCTCTCTCTCCCCGTGTGCGACTCTCGCTCTCTCCCCGTGTGTGTGACTCTCGCTCTCTCCCCGTGTGTGACTCTCTCTCTCCCCGTGTGCGTCTCTCTCTCTCTCCCCGTGTGTGACTCTCGCTCTCTCTCCGTGTGTGACTCTCGCTCTCTCCCCGTGTGTGTGACTCTCGCTCTCTCCCCGTGTGTGACTCTCGCTCTCTCCCCGTGTGTGACTCTCGCTCTCTCTCCGTGTGTGACTCTCTCTCTCCCCGTGTGCGACTCTCTCTCTCTCCCCGTGTGTGACTCTCGCTCTCTCCCCGTGTGTGTGACTCTCGCTCTCTCCCCGTGTGTGACTCTCGCTCTCTCCCCGTGTGTGACTCTCGCTCTCTCCCCGTGTGTGACTCTCGCTCTCTCCCCGTGTGTGCGACTCTCGCTCTCTCCCCGTGTGTGACTCTCGCTCTCTCCCCGTGTGTGCGACTCTCGCTCTCTCCCCGTGTGTGACTCTCGCTCTCTCTCCGTGTGTGCGTCTCTCGCTCTCTCCCCGTGTGTGTGACTCTCGCTCTCTCCCCGTGTGTGTGACTCTCGCTCTCTCCCCGTGTGTGTGACTCTCGCTCTCTCTCCGTGTGTGCGTCTCTCGCTCTCCCCGTGTCAGCCTCTCGCTCTCCCCCGTGTCAGCCTCTCGCTCTCTCTCCGTGTGCGACTCTCGCTCTCTCCGTGTGTGTCTCTCGCTCTCTCCCCGTGTGTGTCTCTCTCTCTCCCCGTGTGTGACTCTCGCTCTCTCCCCGTGTGTGACTCTCGCTCTCTCCCCGTGTGTGACTCTCGCTCTCTCCCAGTGTGTGCGACTCTCTCTCTCCCCGTGTGTGACTCTCGCTCTCTCCCAGTGTGTGCGACTCTCTCTCTCCCCGTATGTGACTCTCGCTCTCTCTCCGTGTGTGTGACTCTCGCTCTCTCTCCCCGTGTGCGACTCTCGCTCTCTCCCGTGTGACTCTCGCTCTCTCCCCGTGTGTGTGACTCTCGCTCTCTCCCCGTGTGTGACTCTCTCTCTCCCCGTGTGCGTCTCTCTCTCTCTCCCCGTGTGTGACTCTCGCTCTCTCTCCGTGTGTGACTCTCGCTCTCTCCCCGTGTGTGTGACTCTCGCTCTCTCCCCGTGTGTGACTCTCGCTCTCTCCCCGTGTGTGACTCTCGCTCTCTCTCCGTGTGTGACTCTCGCTCTCCCCGTGTGCGACTCTCTCTCTCCCCGTGTGTGACTCTCGCTCTCTCCCCGTGTGTGTGACTCTCGCTCTCTCCCCGTGTGTGTGACTCTCGCTCTCTCCCCGTGTGTGACTCTCGCTCTCTCCCCGTGTGTGACTCTCGCTCTCTCCCCGTGTGTGACTCTCGCTCTCTCCCCGTGTGTGCGACTCTCGCTCTCTCCCCGTGTGCGACTCTCTCTCTCCCCGTGTGTGACTCTCGCTCTCTCCCCGTGTGTGTGACTCTCGCTCTCTCCCCGTGTGTGACTCTCGCTCTCTCCCCATGTGTGACTCTCGCTCTCTCCCCGTGTGACTCTCGCTCTCTCCCCGTGTGTGCGACTCTCGCTCTCTCCCCGTGTGTGACTCTCGCTCTCTCCCCGTGTGTGCGACTCTCGCTCTCTCCCCGTGTGTGACTCTCGCTCTCTCCCCGTGTGTGACTCTCGCTCTCTCCCCGTGTGTGTGTCTCTCGCTCTCTCCCCGTGTGTGACTCTCGCTCTCTCCCAGTGTGTGCGACTCTCTCTCTCCCCGTGTGTGACTCTCGCTCTCTCCCCGTATGTGACTCTCGCTCTCTCTCCGTGTGTGTGACTCTCGCTCGCTCTCCCCGTGTGCGACTCTCGCTCTCTCCCCGTGTGACTCTCGCTCTCTCCCCGTGTGTGTGACTCTCGCTCTCTCCCCGTGTGTGACTCTCTCTCTCCCCGTGTGCGTCTCTCTCTCTCTCCCCGTGTGTGACTCTCGCTCTCTCTCCGTGTGTGACTCTCGCTCTCTCCCCGTGTGTGTGACTCTCGCTCTCTCCCCGTGTGTGACTCTCGCTCTCTCCCCGTGTGCGTCTCTCGCTCTCTCTCCGTGTGTGACTCTCGCTCTCTCCCCGTGTGTGTGACTCTTGCTCTCTCCCCGTGTGTGACTCTCGCTCTCTCCCCGTGTGCGACTCTCGCTCTCTCCCCGTGTGTGTGTCTCTCGCTCTCTCCCCGTGTGTGTCTCTCGCTCTCTCCCCGTGTGTGCGACTCTCGCTCTCTCCCCGTGTGTGACTCTCGCTCTCTCCCCGTGTGTGACTCTCGCTCTCTCCCCGTGTGTGACTCTCGCTCTCTCCCAGTGTGTGACTCTCGCTCTCTCCCCGTGTGTGCGACTCTCGCTCTCTCCCCGTGTGTGCGACTCTCGCTCTCTCCCCGTGTGCGTCTCTCGCTCTCTCCCCGTGTGTGCGACTCTCGCTCTCTCCCAGTGTGTGCGACTCTCTCTCCCCGTGTGTGACTCTCGCTCTCTCCCCGTGTGTGACTCTCGCTCTCTCCCCGTGTGTCTCTCGCTCTCTCCCCGTGTGTGTGTCTCTCGCTCTCTCCCCGTGTGTGTGTCTCTCTCTCTCTCCCCGTGTGTGACTCTCGCTCTCTCTCCGTGTGTGTGATTCTCGCTCTCTCCCCGTGTGCGACTCTCGCTCTCTCCCCGTGTGTGACTCTCGCTCTCTCCCCGTGTGTGACTCTCGCTCTCTCCCCGTGTGTGACTCTCGCTCTCTCCCCGTGTGTGACTCTCGCTCTCTCCCAGTGTGTGTGACTCTCGCTCTCTCCCCGTGTGTGCGACTCTCGCTCTCTCCCCGTGTGTGCGACTCTCGCTCTCTCCCCGTGTGTGACTCTCGCTCTCTCCCCGTGTGTGCGACTCTCGCTCTCTCCCCGTGTGTGTGACTCTCGCTCTCTCCCCGTGTGTGTCTCTCGCTCTCTCCCCGTGTGTGCGACTCTCGCTCTCTCCCCGTGTGTGCGACTCTCGCTCTCTCCCCGTGTGTGCGACTCTCGCTCTCTCCCCGTGAGTGCGACTCTCGCTCTCTCCCCGTGTGTGTGACTCTCGCTCTCTCCCCGTGTGTGTGTCTCTCGCTCTCTCCCCGTGTGTGCGTCTCTCTCCCCGTGTGTGCGACTCTCGCTCTCTCCCCGTGTGTGCGACTCTCGCTCTCTCCCCGTGTGTGTGACTCTCGCTCTCTCCCCGTGTGTGTGACTCTCGCTCTCTCCCCGTGTGTGACTCTCGCTCTCTCCCCGTGAGTGCGTCTCTCGCTCTCTCCCCGTGTGTGCGACTCTCGCTCTCTCCCCGTGTGTGACTCTCGCCCTCTCCCCGTGTGTGCGACTCTCGCTCTCTCCCCGTGTGTGCGTCTCTCCCCGTGTGCGACTCTCGCTCTCTCTCCGTGTGACTCTCGCTCTCTCTCCCCGTGTGCGACTCTCGCTCTCTCCCCGTGAGTGCGACTCTCGCTCTCTCCCCGTGTGTGACTCTCGCTCTCTCCCCGTGTGTGACTCTCGCTCTCTCCCCGTGTGTGACTCTCGCTGTCTCTCCGTGTGTGACTCTCGCTCTCTCTCCGTGTGTGACTCTCGCTCTCTCTCCGTGTGTGACTCTCGCTCTCTCTCCCCGTGTGTGACTCTCGCTCTCTCTCCCCGTGTGCGACTCTCGCTCTCTCCCCGTGTGTGCGTCTCTCGCTCTCTCCCCCTCTGTGCGTCTCTCGCTCTCTCCCTCTCTCTGTGCGTCTCTCGCTCTCTCCCTCTCTCTGTGCGTCTCTCGCTCTCTCCCTCTCTCTGTGCGTCTCTCGCTCTCTCTCCCCCTCTCTGTACGTCTCTCGCTCTCTCTCCCCCTCTGTGCGTCTCTCGCTCTCTCCCTCTCTCTGTGCGTCTCTCGCTCTCTCTCCCCCTCTCTGTACGTCTCTCGCTCTCTCCCCCCCTCTCTGTGCGTCTCTCGCTCTCTCCCCCTCTCTGTGCGACTCTCGTTCTCTTCCTCTCCGTGTACGACTCTCGCTCTATTCCCCTCTCTGTGCGTCTCTCGCTCTCTCCCCCTCTCTCTGTGCGTCTCTCGCTCTCTCCCCCTCCCTCTCTCTGTGCGTCTCTCACACTCTCCCCCTCTCTCTGTGCGACTCTCGCTCACTCCCCGTGTGTGCGACTCTCGTTCTCTCCCCCTCTCTGTGCGTCTCTCGCTCTCTCCCTCTCTGTGCGTCTCTCGCTCTCTTCCTCTCCGTGTACGACTCTCGCTCTATTCCCCTCTCTGTACGTCTCTCGCTCTCTCTCCCCCTCTCTGTGCGTCTCTCGCTCTCTCCCTCTCTCTGTGCGTCTCTCACACTCTCCCCCTCTCTCTGTGCGTCTCACACTCTCCCCCTCTCTCTGTGCGTCTCTCGCTCTCTCCCCCTCCCTCTCTGTGCGTCTCTCGCTCTCTCCCCCTCTCTCTGTGCGTCTCTCACACTCTCCCCCTCTCTCTGTGCGTCTCTCACTCTCTCCCCCTCCCTGTGTCTGCTCCTCTCTCTCTGCGTTTCCCTCAGTCCCTGGCACATGACTCCCCACTCCCCCACCCTGTCGCCAATTTGAGCCTCTGCTCTCCCGAAGGCAGCCAACTCGCGGGAGGACTGTTCCACGCACGCTGACTGCCCTCTGGCAAGTCAGTGTACTTCACACGCTAGGCCAGACAGCGAGTGCCTGCAAAATACCCGACTGTGGGACGCACACCCACGCATCGGAGCAAGAGTCCGATCGCGCCCCTCACCCGACACCAGCTGAACAGGAATCAGGGGAAGGGACGCTGGCTCAATCTCTCTCAAAATGAGCGCTTTGCAGCTGAAGTCGTTAGATGGCGACGAGGAGCCTGAAAGCGTGGCCCATTCCCTCTTACCCGGCCTGAGGCACCAAGATGAATTATAGCATCGTTCCCAACCGCCCCCCCCCTCTCCCCCGCCCCTGCTGTTGGGACTGAGATCCAGCCAACACAACACAGACTGAAACATGGCAACAGGAGGAGACCGTTCAGCCCCTCGAGCCTGTTACACAGGAACAGGAGGAGGCCATTCAGCCCCTCGAGATTGTTACATTAGGAACAGGAGGAGGCCATTCAGCCCCCTCGAGCCTGTTACATTAGGAACAGGAGGAGGCCATTCAGCCCCTCGAGATTGTTACATTAGGAACAGGAGGAGGCCATTCAGCCCCTCGAGCCTGTTACATTAGGAACAGGAGGAGGCCGTTCAGCCCCCTCGAGCCTGTTACATTAGGAACAGGAAGAGACCATTCAGCCCCTCGAGCCTGCTCCACCATTCAATCAGATCACGGCTGATCTGTATCTTAACTCCATCTACCCGCCTTGGCTCCGTAACCCTCAATACCCTTACCCAACAAAAGTCTATCGAGCCCAGTTTTGACATTTTCAATTGATCCCCAGCCTCGACAGCTTTTCGGGGAGAGAGAGTTCCAGATTTCCACCACCCTTTGTGTGAAGAAGTGCTTCCTGACATCACCCCTGAACGGCCTGGCTCGAATTTGAAGGTTCTGCCCCCTTGTTCTGGACTCTCCCCCCACCAAAGGAAATAGTTTCTCTCGATCGACCCGATCGAATCCTTTAATCATCTTAAACACCTCGATCTGATCACCCCTTAATCTTCTAAACTCGAGGGAACACAAGCCCAGTCTGTGCGACCTGTCCTCGGAATTTAACCCTTTAGCCCCCGGGATCAGTCTGGTGAATCTGTGCTGCCCCCCCCTCAGAGGCCGAGATATCCTTCCTGAGGTGCGGGGCCCAGAACTGAACCCAGTTACTCCAGATGGGGTCTAACCAGAGCTCTGTATGGCTAAATGCTACACTGGCCATTGCCATTACCCACTGGGGAAAACCCAAGGAATTGCGCGCTAAGGACCAGTCACTTAGGCGAGGGAAACAGGCGGCTGGCAGTGAAGGATGCATAGCCCCAGCAGTCAGCACTTCGAGGAGCAGAGAACATAAGAAATAGGAGCAGGAGGAGGCCGTATGGCCCCTCGAGCCTGCTCCGCCATTCAATAAGATCATGGCTGATCTTCGACCTCAACTCCACTCTCCCGCCCGATCCCCATATCCCTCGATTCCCCTAGAGTCCAAAAATCTATCGATCTCAGCCTTGAATATACTCAACGACTGAGCCTCCACAGCCCTCTGAGTGAAGAAATTCCTCATCTCAGTCCTCAATGGCCGACCCCTTATCCTGAGACTGTGACCCCTGGTTCTAGACTCCCCAGCCAGGGGAAAACAGCCTCTCAGCATCTCTCCTGTCAATCCCGCTCAGAATCTTATATGTTTCAATGAGATCACCTCTCATTTCACAGGATATACGGCACAGAAACAGGCCATTCGGCCCAACCAGTCCATGCCGGCGTTTATGCTCCACTCGAGCCTCCTCCCATCTTTCCTCATCTAAATCTATCAGCATAACCCTCTATTCCCTTCTCCCTCGCATGCTAGTCTAGCCTCCCCTTAAATGCATCGATACTATTCGCCTCGACCACTCCCTGTGGTAGCGAGTTCCACATTCTCACCACTCTCTGGGTAAAGAAGTTTCTCCTGAATTCTCGATTGGATTTCTTGGTGACTATCTTATATTGATGGCCTCTAGTTTTGCTCTGCCCCACAAGTGGAAACACCCTCTCTGTGTCCACTCTATCAAAACCTTTCATCATTTTAAAGACCTCTATTAGGTCACCCCTCAGCCTTCTTTTTTCAAGAAAGGAGACCCAGCCTGTTCCATCCTTTCCTGATATGTATACCCTCGCATTTCTGGTATCATCCTTGTAAATCTTCTCCGCACCCTCTCCAGTGCGTCGATATACTTTTTATAATATGGCGACCAGAACTGTACGCAGTACTCTAAATGTGTTCTTCTAAACTCCAGAGAGTATAGGCCCAATCTACTCAATCTCTCCTCATCGGAGAGTCCTCTCATCCCAGGGATCAATCGAGAGGGGAGGAAAGTTGATTTGTCACATCCTTAACAGTGCGCACACTTGCTGGATCAGTGCAGCTCCAACAACACTCAAGAAGCTCGACACCATCCAGGACAAAGCAGCCCGCTTGATCGGCACCCCATCCACCACCTTAAACATTCACTCCCTCCACCACCGGCGCACCGTGGCTGCAGTGTGCACCATCTACAAGATGCACTGCAGCAACTCGCCAAGGCTTCTTCGGCAGCACCTCCCAAACCCACGACCTCTACCACCTAGAAGTCAAGGGCAGCAGGCGCATGGGAACACCACCACCTCCAAGTTCCCCTCCAAGTCACACACACCATCCTGACTTGGAAATATATCGGCCGTTCCTTCATCGTCGCTGGGTCAAAATCCTGGAACTCCCTCCCTAACAGCACTGTGGGAGCACCTTCACCACACGGACTGCAGCAGTTCAGGAAGGCGGCTCACCACCACCTTCTCGAGGGCAACTAGGGACGAATGTAGGGAAAATAAATCACAGGGCACTCCAGCGAGCAGCACGCACTATCAGTCATTCGGGTTTGGAGTGTTGCAGAGGCCAATAACCACAAGCAGGGACAATGAACTGAATGCGACACTCGGCAAAGGCAGACGGGCCTGTTAATTTACCGTTTGTCATACTCCATCTCGACTTTCCCAGACGGTGTGCAGGCACAGTCAGAAACGTTCAGATGTGGACAGCTGTCTTTCCTGCTGCTTCTCCTGCAATGCAGAGCAAGTCCCGTTAATCCCAGTGACATATCCACTACCCCCCAGTCTCCACAGCAAATATAACTCACACACACACACACCCCCACGGCCACTATTGGAAGAAGAGCAGGGGGAAGTTCTCCCCGGTGTCCTGGGGCCGATATTTATCCCGAAACCAACATCACTAAAAACAGATGATCTGGTCAATTCTCACATTGTTTGTGGGAGCTTGCTGTGCGCAAGTTGGCTGCCGCGTTTCCTACATTACCACACTTCAGAAAATACTTAATTGGCTGTAAAGCGCTTTGGGACGTCCTGAGGTCGTTGGAAGGCGCTGGAGAGATACGAGTCTTTATGAAAAATCTTTTTGAAAAGTCCAGTTCGACTGTAGCTTGGATTCCCTAACCTTTGTCCCACGATATCTTTTTCCTCCTTGTCGTACAGCGCCCTGGGTGTGACCAGCACTTTGATAAAGGCAAGTTACGTTTGTTGCTGTTCTCGCGAGGTGGTTCAACGCTGGCAAGGCTGTAATTTAGTCTCCGAGTCACCCCCCCCCGAGAAGCCCGACCGGTGCTTTGCAGCGACCGCCTGCACGGCGGAGGTCATGAAGAGTCAATCGGGCAGGGTGGGACGAGTCACGTGCGGGCCAGACGGAGTAGAGCAGGCAGGTTCCTCTCCTTGAAGCACATTATTGGCCCAGACGGGATTTTCCGACAATCCGGCATCCTATATTGTCCAACTGTCGGGATTTACTGTCATCAAGTTCCCGGCTAAACCGAGGCACCGTCTGCTCTCTAAAGTTCGACCCGCGGCACTATTTCAAATAAGAGCAGGGAGTTATCCCCGGTGTCATAGTCATAGATTTATACAGCACAGAAAGAGGCCCTTCAGCCCATCGTGTCCGCGCCGGCCATCAAGCCCTGTCTATTCTAATCCCATTTTCCAGCACTTGGTCCGTAGCCTTGTATGCTATGGCGTTTCAAGTGCTCATCTAAATGCTTCTTGAATGTTGTGAGGGTTCCTGCCTCTACCACCCTTTCAGGCAGTGAGTTCCAGATTCCAACCACCCTCTGGGTGAAAAAGTTTTTCCTCAAATCCCCTCTAAACCTCCTGCCCCTTACCTTGAAACTATGCCCCCTGGTTATTGACCCCTCCACTAAGGGGAAAAGTTCCTTTCTATCCACCCTATCTATGCCCCTCATAATTTTGTACACCTCAATCAGGTCCCCCCTCAGCCTTCTCTGCTCTAAGAAAAACAACCCCAGTCTGTCCAGTCTCTCTTCATAGCTGAAGCGCTCCAGCCCAGGTAACATCCTGGTGAATCTCCTCTGCACCCTCTCCAATGCAATCACATCCTTCCTATAGTGTGGCGACCAGAACTGCACACAGTATTCCAGCTGTGGCCTAACTAGCATTTTGTACAGCTCCATCATAACCTCCCTGCTCTTATATTCTATGCCTCGGCTAATGAAGGCAAGTATCCCATATGCCTTCTTAACCACCTTATCTACCTGTCCTGCTGCCTTCAGGGATCTATGTACATGCACACCAAGATCCCCCACATTACAACAGTGACTACACTTCAAAAAGTGCTTCATTGGTGGTCAGGCGCTTTGGGACATCCTGAGGTTGTGAGAAATGCGAGTCCTTCTTCCAGGAGAATTTCGGTCAATGCGGTTCTGGAATGGGAGCAAAATTTTCGTCCTGCGTCCATTTTTACTGGGAACCCAACCGCGGCGCGGCCGGCTTTCGGTCCTTCCCGAGCTCGGAGAGTGTGGTTCGAGCTGTCCGTTGGTGCTGGTCTGTCATCAGCGATTTACGATGGGTGATTTTGGAACCACTGCACAGCAAAGAGTATTCGTGGAGCTCCCTTGTCCATCGCAGCCCGTCGACACTCACTGTCCAGACTCACGCTTGGGCGGGGGCACCAGGCACCAGTGAAACGACCCCAGCAAGAGCCAGCCAATTTGGAAAAAACCTACGCCGCACAAGCAGCCGGCGGTGCGATATTAAAGAGCGAAAACTGCATTGTTCGAGCACCTCGCTCATCCGCAAGATGCCCCAAAGCCCGTCAGAGACTGGGCAAGCAAATGCAGCAGCCAATTTCGCCCAGAGCAAGATCCCGCAAACAGGAATGAGATGAATGGCCAGTTAATCAGTCGGTCGGACACGCCATCGGGAGGACTTGCTCTTGCATCGACTTGCATTGCGGGATCTTTACCGTCCAGCAGGACAGGCAAGTGAGACGGGTGGGCGCCTCGGCTTAATTTCTCATCCAAAAGACGGCGCCTCCGACAATGCCGCACTCCCTCGACACTGCACTGGGGAGTGTCGGCCGAGATTATGTGCTGATTCTCTCTCTAGCATACTATCAACGTGCGAGGGACGTTTACTGACAATGATGGATGACAAAAAGGGTGCATGTTGAAGAGCAGCTCAAGCAGGCAGCAATTCCAGGCCAGTCAACGACACCGATAGAACGACACAAGCGACCAACTCCTGAACTCGGGACTAAAAATAGCTTTCTTTTCTGGGACACCCGGGCACGTCAGCTGATTCAACACTTGGGACTGACCACAGTCGAAGGTTCCCCACTCTTCCAACGCTCTTCTGGCACGATCCCGAAACATGAGCTCATCCACAACTCGGCTGCCCCGCGTCCTAACTCGTCCCGTTCACCCATCACCCCCTGCGCTCGCTGACCGACACTGGCTCCCAGGTCCGGCAACGCCATGATTTTAAAATTCTCATCCTCGTCTTCAAACCCCCTCCCGATCTCTGTAACCTCCTCCGGCTCCTACCACCCTCCCAGATCTCGGCGCTCCTCCAATTCTGGCCTCTTGCGCATCCCCCCGATTTCCATCGCTCCACCATTGGCGACCGCGCCAGGGCCCCGAGCTCTGGAATTCTCTCCACCTCGCTCTCCTCCTTAAAACCTACCTCTTTGACCAAGCTTTTGGTCATCCGCCCAAATATCCCCACAAGTGGCGCCTTGGGGCATTTTACTACGTTAAAGGCGCTGGATGAATACAAGCTGTTATGAAGAGCGGAACTTACATCCCGTGAGAAAGGTGACCACTGCTCATTCGACGAGTTAAATCGGCCGGGGAGGGGAGGAAACAGCCAGGGTTCGCACACCTGCTGATACACCCCAGCAGCCCAGGTACACAAGTGTCGACATCAGTTGAAGAGACAGCACCTTCGAGAGAGGAAGGGAGAAGAGCCGGAGGGGCGACAGGGAGTTGCAGTGGAACTACCACAAACAACAGTGGGAAACGCTTTGAAAAATAAGATTCACCTGCAAAATAATTAAACCACCGATGTTTTGATGTCGCCACCTCTCCTGGGAAGGAGAAGGCGCTGGCAAACACACTGGTCACAAGCTGTTTAGTTACAAACATTTGGAACAGAACTTAAAGGATCACGAGGATTGCCGGCAAGCTTTCCAGCACAATTACAAAACACGTCCACTCCTCACTGCTTTCAATCGATCGCGTAATATTTTTTTTTCTCTTGCACAGTGGCCCTGAAGCGGTACATTCGCAAACCTCATCCGAATTCAACGAGGCACAGGGTCAAACCAGTATCTCAGGCTCCAGATTCGGCATTCGGTACTGAGGGAGCGCCGCACTGTCGGAGGGGCGGTACTGAGGGAGCGCCGCACTGTCGGAGGGGCGGTACTGAGGGAGCGCCGCACTGTCGGAGGGGCGGTACTGAGGGAGCGCCGCACTGTCGGAGGGGCGGTACTGAGGGAGCGCCGCACTGTCGGAGGGGCGGTACTGAGGGAGCGCCGCACTGTCGGAGGGGCGGTACTGAGGGAGGGCCGCACTGTCGGAGGGGCGGTACTGAGGGAGCGCCGCACTGTCGGAGGGGCGGTACTGAGGGAGCGCCGCACTGTCGGAGGGGCAGTACTGAGGGAGCGCCGCACTGTCGGAGGGGGCGGTACTGAGGGAGCGCCGCACTGTCGGAGGGGCGGTACTGAGGGAGCACCGCACTGTCGGAGGGGCGGTACTGAGGGAGAGCCGCACTGTCGGAGGGGGCAGTACTGAGGGAGAGCCGCACTGTCGGAGGGGGCAGTACTGAGGGAGCGCCGCACTGTCGGAGGGGGCAGTACTGAGGGAGCGCCGCACTGTCGGAGGGGGCAGTACTGAGGGAGCGCCGCACTGTCGGAGGGGGCAGTACTGAGGGAGCGCCGCACTGTCGGAGGGGCGGTGCTGAGGGAGCGCCGCACTGTCGGAGGGGGCAGTACTGAGGGAGCGCCGCACTGTCGGAGGGGCGGTACTGAGGGAGCACCGCACCGTCGGAGGGGCGGTACTGAGGGAGAGCCGCACTGTCGGAGGGGGCGGTACTGAGGGAGAGCCGCACTGTCGGAGGGGGCAGTACTGAGGGAGCGCCGCACTGTCGGAGGGGGCAGTACTGAGGGAGCGCCGCACTGTCGGAGGGGCGGTACTGAGGGAGGGCTGCACTGTCGGAGGGGCGGTACTGAGGGAGCGCCGCACTGTCGGAGGGGCAGTACTAAGGGAGCGCCGCACTGTCGGAGGGGGCGGTACTGAGGGAGCGCCGCACTGTCGGAGGGGCGGTACTGAGGGAGCACCGCACTGTCGGAGGGGCGGTACTGAGGGAGAGCCGCACTGTCGGAGGGGGCAGTACTGAGGGAGCGCCGCACTGTCGGAGGGGCGGTACTGAGGGAGCGCCGCACTGTCGGAGGGGCGGTACTGAGGGAGCGCCGCACTGTCGGAGGGGCAGTACTGAGGGAGCGCCGCACTGTCGGAGGGGCGGTACTGAGGGAGCGCCACACTGTCGGAGGGGCAGTACTGAGGGAGCGCCGCACTGTCGGAGGTGTCGTATTGCGGATGCGACATTAAACGAAGGCCCCCGTCTGCCCTCTCAGGTGGATGTAAAAGATCCCATGGCCGCTATTGGAAGAAGAGCAGTGGGGAGTTCTCCCCGGTGTCCTGGAGCCGATATTTATCCCTCAACCAACACCTAAAAACTGATGATCTGGTCATTTATCACATTGCTGTTTGTGGGAGCTTGCTGTGCGCAGATTGGCTGCCCCGTTTCCTACATTACAACAGTGACCACACTTCAAACAGTACTTCCTTGGCTCGGAAGCGCTTTGGGAAGTCCTGAGGTGGAGACAGGCGCTGTAGAAATGCAAATCTTTCTCTCGTTGCTCGATCGCGCGTCTGCACCTGCCTGACACAACAACAGATGCACACCATCCCTTGCGACGTTGCTTTTCAAATAAAAATCGCGCGACCACTGCTTAATTCGCCGGTGTATTCTTACCAAAAATAAAAAACCGCACCGCGAGATTCCCCCCCCACCCCCCCACCCAAAGTTTTCTGGGTGGGGGAAACGGCAGTCGATAGGTTCCGGCACGGAGCTGCTCGGCCCATCCTATCCCTCCGGCCGGGTCGAATTCCTCCAATTCCTGGCCACCCAATACCCCTCTTCCCGAGGGGAAGGGAGGGATTCCTTGGACATAGAAACATAGAACATAGAAAAATAGGAGCAGGAGTAGGCCCTTCGAGCCTGCTCCGCCATTCAATATGATCGTGGCTGATCCTCTAGCTCAATACCATATTCTATATCCCGTCTAGAAATCTATTGATTTCCTTCTTAAATAAATTCAGTGACTTGGCCTCCACAGCCTTCTGTGGTGGAGAATTCCACAGGTTCACCGCCCTCTGAGTGAAGAAATTCCTCCTCATCTCAGTCCTAAATGTCCTACCCCGTATCCTGAGACTGTGACCCCCTGGTTCTAGACCCCCGCCAGCCAGGGGAAATCATCCTCCCTGCATCCAGTCTGTCTAGCCCTGTCAAGAATTTTATACGTTTCAATGAGATTTATACGTTTCACATCACAGAATCCCCACAGTGCAGATAGAGGCCATTTCGGCCCATCGAGCCTGCACCGACACATATCCCACCCTATCCCCGTAACCCCACGTATTTAATCCCCCCTAACACTAAGGGTCAATTTATCAAGCCAAATCAACCTAACCCGCACATCTTTGGACTGTGGGAGGAAACCGGAGCACCCGGAGGAAACCCACGCAGACACGGGGAGAATGTGCAAACTCCACACAGACAGTCACCCGAGGCCGGATTCGAACCCGGGCCCCTGGCGCTGTGAGGCAACAGTGCTAACCACTATGCCACCGTGCTGTTTCAATGAGGTGGAGCGCGCAGCGAAGATTTGATTTGCTTGGGCGCGCTGCGGCGCCGGGAGAGGTGGGGAGGGCGAAAAGAGGCCGTTCGGCCCCTCGACCCCGTGCTGACCCCATTTCATAGAAACATAGAAGATAGGAGCAGGAGTAGGCCATTCGGCCCTCGAGCCTGCTCCGCCATTCAATGAGATCATGGCTGATCATCCAAACTCAGTACCCTGTCCCTGCCTTCTCCCCATATCCCTTGATCCCTTTATCTTTAAGAAATATATCTAACTCCTTCTTGAATATATTTAATGAATTGGCCTCAACTGCCTTCTATGGTAGAGAATTCCACAGGTTCACCACTCTCTGGGTGAAGAAATTCCTCCTCATTTCTGTCCTAAATGGCTTACCCCTTATCCTTAGACTATGACCCCTGGTTCTGGACTCTCCGACCATCGGGAACATTCTTCCTGCATCTAGTTTGTCCAGACCTGTCAGAATTTTATATGTTTCGATGAGATTTCGAACGCGCCACCCCCCATTTATACCCGCAGCCCTACAAATGGTTGCATTTTCAAGCAAATCTCCCATTGTGTAGAGTCCCACATTCCCCTTGTGGATTTTATTAAAAAAAAGAAAAATTGAAGCCCACTTGTCACTTTAAGGGGGTGGAAAAAAAACATGCTCCAGATTTCTGGAGGTTTATGATGCACCTCCAGTTTCTCTCCCCCACCTTAAATAATATTGCATATGAAGCCTAACATTTCCCCAACAACCCAGTTATTTTTGGAAAAATTTAGTGAGGTTAACATGCAGCCACAAGACTTACCTTCAAATGGCTGCTGGCACCATGGCTTCAGACCCCCAAAAAAGAAGGGAAATTAAGCTTAACACGAGCTCAAAAGGTCAAGTGATTCAAAGTTCAAAAGTGGGGGGGGTGGAAGACTGCGCGTTAAAGGCAGTGAGGGGGTTTTGTTTTCGCTGGAAATATGGCGTGTTTCTGCGTTTTTTCTCTCTCCTCCTCCTCGCCCGCTCGCACAAAATGGCGGCCAGCTGCCAGTCCAGAGACGAAACGTCTCCCTCCCTCGACCAGCCGGCTCGCCATTGGTCGGCCCCGCCTTGCTCCCGCCTCCCGCCGGCGCGCCGATTGGTCCGGCCGCCCGTCCGTCGGGCGCACCGGCTCTCCATTGGTCGGTCCACCCTGTCCACCCACCTTGATCCCGCCTCCCACCGGCGCGCCGATTGGTCCGGCCGCCCGTCCGTCAGGCAGCGTCTCGCTGCCCACCCCCCCAAATTAATTTGAATAGGCACCGCCCCCTTCATTAACATCTCCTACGAAGAGGAACCGCCCCTCCTCCTTTGGCAGACTGGCAGCTCATTTGAATAGCCACCGCCCCCTTATTAATAAAAATGAGAAGTCGCACAACACCAGGTTATAGTCCAACAGATTTATTTAAAATTACAAGCTTTCGGAGCTGTCGCTCCTTCTTCAGGTAGGGTAGCTGTGAGAGAATCTCCCAGAATTCACAATATAAACACAGAAAAAATGTATTCAAATCTTTCCCTACATCAAAGACACACTTAGAGCACAGCCAAGACAATGAGATGTGTCCCAGCGGGTCCAACGTGTCAAAACACCTGCTGGCTGCATATCCTCTCCATTTGTGTTGGTTCTTGTGTTAGTTTTTTTTTAAAAACCTGGAAAGACCGGCCATGATGTCAAGTCACGTTCTGTATCGTGACATGAACCCGATATCGCGATTGAGGCCATCCTCATGAGTGCGGAACTTGGCTATCAGTTTCTGCTCTATGATTTTGCGCTGTCGTGTATCCCGAAGGCCGCCTTGGAGAACGCTTACCCGCAGATCCGAGGCTGAAAGCCCCTGACTGCTGAAGTGTTCCCCGACTGGGAGGCAACCCTCCTGCCTGGCGATTGTTGCGCGGTGTCCGTTCATACGTTGTCTCAGTGTCTGCATGGTCTCGCCGATGTACCATGCTCTGGGGCATCCTTTACTGCAACGTATCGGCGAGACCATGCAGACACTGAGACAACGTATGAACGGACACCGCGCAACAATCGCCAGGCAGGAGGGTTGCCTCCCAGTCGGGGAACACTTCAGCAGTCAGGGGCTTTCAGCCTCGGATCTGCGGGTAAGCGTTCTCCAAGGCGGCCTTCGGGATACACGACAGCGCAAAATCATAGAGCAGAAACTGATAGCCAAGTTCCGCACTCATGAGGATGGCCTCAATCGCGATATCGGGTTCATGTCACGATACAGAACGTGACTTGACATCATGGCCGGTCTTTCCAGGTTTTTTTTAAAAAAAACTAACACAAGAACCAACACAAATGGAGGGGATATGCAGCCAGCAGGTGTTTTGACACGTTGGACCCCCTGGGACACATCTCATTGTCTTGGCTGTGCTCTTAGTGTGTCTTTGATGTAGGGAAAGATTTGAATACATTTTTTCTGTGTTTATATTGTGAATTCTGGGAGATTCTCTCACAGCTACCCTACCTGAAGAAGGAGCGACAGCTCCGAAAGCTTGTAAAATTAAATAAAGCTGTTGGACTATAACCTGGTGTTGTGCGACTTCTCATTTTTGTCCACCCCAGTCCAACGCCGGCATCTCCACATCATGACCCTTATTAATAAGCAATGATGGATTTGATTAAGCACCGCCCCCTCTTCGCCCACCACCACCGCGCCGCCATTCATGGATGACAACATTGGGCGCGCCAGTCTGCTATTGGCGGAAATAATTATGAATGAATCTCTCTGGTAGAGGTTAAGACTTGCTCCCACACCATTTTCTATTTCTTATGTTCTTTCTGACTCCTGACTTGGGGGAAACTTATCAATTCCAGAAAGTCTTTGGACAGCATCTTCTGGAAAAGTGTCACGCATTGAATTTCTGAGAGGTGCAGAGACTTAGGCATGCCGTGCACAGCAAGATCCCACAAATAGTGACATATTGAATAACCAGAGAATGCTTCTTTAAGGTGCTTTTTTGAAAACTTACACTTCTACAGCGCCTCAGGATGTCCTGATCAAGATCAGATCAGCCATGGTGGAGCAGGCTCGAGGGGCCACATGACCTGCTCCTGCACCTACGTCTTATGTCCCAAAGTGTGGTCACTGTTGTAATGTACAAAATGGGGCAGCCAATTTGCGCACAGCAATCTCCCACAAACAGCAATGTGATAATAACCGTAGCATCTGTTTTTGTGATGTTGGTTGAGGGATAAATATTGGGCCCAGGACACGAGGGAGAACTCCCCCCCCCCCCCCCCCCAAGCCCTTCTTCCAATAGTGGCCATGGGATCTTTCATATCCACCCGCGGGGGCAGACGGGGCCACGATTCAACATCGTAGCCAAAAGACGGCATCTCTGACTCTGCCGCGCTCCCTCAGCACCGCCCCTCCGACACTGCGGCGCTCCCTCAGTACCGCCCCTCCGACAGTGCGGCGCTCCCTCAGTACCGCCCCTCCGACAGTGCGGCGCTCCCTCAGTACCGCCCCTCCGACAGTGCGGCGCTCCCTCAGTACCGCCCCTCCGACAGTGCGGCGCTCCCTCAGTACCGCCCCTCCGACAGTGCGGCGCTCCCTCAGTACCGCCCCTCCGACAGTGCGGCGCTCCCTCAGTTCCGCCCCTCGGACAGTGCGGCGCTCCCTCAGTACCGCCCCTCCGACAGTGCGGCGCTCCCTCAGTACCGCCCCTCCGACAGTGCGGCGCTCCCTCAGTACCGCCCCTCCGACAGTGCGGCACTCCCTCAGTACCGCCCCTCCGACAGTACGGCGCTCCCTCAGTACTGCCCCTCCGACAGTGCGGCACTCCCTCAGTACCGCCCCTCCGACAGTGCGGCGCTCCCTCAGTACCGCCCCTCCGACAGTGCGGCGCTCCCTCAGTACCGCCCCTGACAGTGCAGTGCTCCCTCCGAACCGCCCCTCTGACAGTGCAGTGCTCCCTCAGTACTGCCCCTCCGATGGTGCAGCACTCCCTCAGTACAGCCCCTCTGACGGTGCAGCGCTCCCGCAATGCTGCCCTTCTGCCACTCCCTCAGTACTGCCCCTCCGACAGTGTGGCGCACTCTCAGCACTGCACTGGGAGTGTCGGCCTGCATTATGGGCTCAAGTCTCCATAGTGAAGCTTGAACCCACAACCTTCTGAGAGCGAGACCACGAGGGAACCTTCATAGCCCCCATCCCTCATCAAAGACTGAGACAGCAACGCAAAGATAAAGGAAGCAATTTACAATCTGATTTTTTTTTATTCTACTGCAATCTCTTTCATTCATGTTGTAATACAAATGAGGACAAAGTCCTCCTTCTGAAATTTACAAAGATATTCCGAAGGGTTCCTTTTAATTTTAATTAAATGAATAAATTACAGTTTCGTAACAAATGGCGGAGAGTTGAAACAACGGAACGAGAGATCACTAGCTGCTGCTAGCAGAGGGAACGAACGGTTGAGGAATCTTCAGAGAACACCTCGGGCGAATGGCGGATTAACTCGGCACAGTTCCACGCGTCACCTTTGCCTACTGTGGGGAAGAACGCGAGGGGGTGGGGAGGGGAAAGGCGGCCAGTCAGGACCTTGAAAGGCTGCAAACAGCAATGCTCTCCGCAAAGATGACCTTCACACTAAGGGAGCGACAAGATAGAGATGATTTTTTCAGGGGCGGGAATGAAGGTTTGGCCAGTTATCAACTGAGCGACCATGCCAAGAGTAAGCAGAAAGCAAACTGCAGACACACACATACACACACACGAAAGCGCAGTCAGGAGCTATTACTTCGAGCTGGGATCAACCAGACCGGGTATCGATGCAAGAAAACTGTTTATTTTGTGGAAAAACCACAAAATCGAGGAACACGTCGAGCTGACTAGCTTTAAGAAATGTTATATTTGTAAATGGCTATCAAAAATTTTAAACCCTCCCGGTAATATCAGCCTGCGGCCCACTATGTACAGGGTGCATAGACAATGTTCAACCTGCTCCGGGGGGCCAATCAGTTCCCTCCCCATCCCAAAATTGGCACCCCAAAGGATTCCAGAAATCCAGATTATATTTTTCTCCCTTCTCCCTTCCCTTCCCCCCACCCCCAAAAATGATCCCATTTCAGGTCGATGGGCCCACACCACTCTCCCAGTCTGCCCCAATCACTACAGCACGGGTTAGATACAGAGTAAAGCTCCCTCTACACTGTCCCATCAAACACTCCCAGGGCAGGTACAGCACGGGTTAGATACAGAGTAAAGCTCCCTCTACACTGTCCCATCAAACACTCCCAGGGCAGGTACAGCACGGGGTTAGATACAGAGTAAAGCTCCCTCTACACTGTCCCATCAAACACTCCCAGGGCAGGTACAGCACGGGGTTAGATACAGAGTAAAGCTCCCTCTACACAGTCCCATCAAACACTCCCAGGGCAGGTACAGCACAGGTTAGATACAGAGTAAAGCTCCCTCTACACTGTCCCATCAAACACTCCCAGGGCAGGTACAGCACGGGTTAGATACAGAGTAAAGCTCCCTCTACACTGTCCCATCAAACACTCCCAGGGCAGGTACAGCACGGGTTAGATACAGAGTAAAGCTCCCTCTACACTGTCCCCATCAAACACTCCGAGGGCAGGTACAGCACGGGTTAGATACAGAGTAAAGCTCCCTCTGCACTGTCCCATCAAACACTCCCAGGGCAGGTACAGCACGGGTTAGATACAGAGTAAAGCTCCCTCTACACTGTCCCCATCAAACACTCCCAGGGCAGGTACAGCACAGGGTTAGATACAGAGTAAAGCTCCCTCTACACTGTCCCATCAAACACTCCCAGGGCAGGTACAGCACGGGTTACAGAGTAAAGCTCCCTCTGCACTTGACATTTTCCCTCCTCCACTTCCACTAAACGCCAGTGGACGCTGGGGTTGGAGTGACATTTTCAAGACGGAGATCAATAGATTTTACAGCAAGGGCATAAAGGGACATGGATCAAAGGCGGGTAAATGGAGTTGAGGTACAGATCGGCCGTGATCTAACTGAATGGCAGAACAGGCTCCAGGGGCTGAATGGTCTACTCCTGTCCCGGTGTTTGCACAGCAGCCGTCCTGTGGCCTCTGGACAGAGGCTGCCAATTTTGAGGCAGTGCTGTGTTGGATCGAGACTGTCCAAATGCATTTATATGACCTTTCCAGTCGTCCGGGCTGAATTGGAACACAGCTCCTGGAGGCGAAAGAGTGAGTGGTCCAGTTGTCATCCTGCAATATTCCGCTTATTCCCAGGACGCCGACCATCCTGATGAGCCCCTGCTCTCCCCCCACCCCATTAATTAAGACCAGATACGGAACCCCAGGGGACAGATGCAAACCATCTCCAATCGCCTGGCATCCACCCGTGGCGGCGCAAAGGGCCAACCACACGCCAGCTCGATGGGGAAGGCTCCTGGTTCCGTTTCCCCGGTTACAGGGCAAGCTAACCTCAGCCGGGATAGCCGTGGGCGGGCGCTGCAATCGCCCACGCACCCCCCCCCCCCCCAGCCGAGCTTTGGGGGCGGGAGGGGAGGGGACGAAAGGGACGCTTGCCGTTCAGTCAAGGCTCACGCGCAAAGAACGGGCACTTGGGTGAGGCACTGTATGGTGACTGGCACGTACTGCATCCCAGTCAGAATGTTTGGGAACGCGAGGGGGAAAAGAGAGAGAGAGAGAGAGAGACAGACACAGAAAGAGAGAGAGACACAGAGAGAGAGACACACACAGAGAGAGAGAGAGAGAGACAGAAAGAGAGAGAGACACACACAGAGAGCAAGTGAGAGAGAAAAAAGAGAGGTTTCTGCAATCAAAATCCTACGACCCCATTTAAAAAAGATTTGAAGACCTGTTCTCCCTTTCCAAGACGATCGTGTGTTTTTTTTTTAAACAGGCGGTTAGAAGTGGCACAAATAGACAGTCAATTCCTTTCAGTGTATCCGTTGATCCTCCGCGCGTGCGCGCGTCCCTGGGTTCACGCCACGGCAGGAGAGCTAGCCGGGGATGGCGGTGAGAGCGCGGGGGGGGGGGGGTGGGGAGAAGGGGGGGAGAGGAGGAGGAGAAACAGTCCTACGGGGGAGCGCGAGTATCGGAAAACCACATGCGCGGGAATTCCCGATGACAACAGCGCCAGACCCGGTCGATCAGCCACCGAACTTGTCCGATAAATACCTCCTTCGAGAACTTTAAGAGAGAGAGGGGGGAAAAAAAACAAGAACAAATCGATTCTTTAACGAGAGCGGGTCAGGTGATTATCCCCCATGTCCGTGTAAGTATTGTAAATCGGGTGAAGTCGCTGGAATGGGGTGGGGGAGATCCGGGATGGCGGGAGGAGGAGGGGAGAGAGAGGGAGAGAGGGAGGGGTAGGGGCGCGAGAGGCTGGGACACGGCACTCCTTCCTTCAAGCCTCTTCTTCACAGCAGGAGGCACGGGCTCTTGCTCTTGGCCTTCTTTGCCTGCAGGGCGGCACGCGTGGCCAGCTCGAAGACCTCGCGCACCCCGTCTTTCGTCTTGGCCGAGCACTCCAGGTAGCCGAAGGCGTTGATGCGACTGCCCATCTCTTTCGCCTCATCGGGCTTCACCGGCTCCTGGGGGGGGTGGTGGGCGGGAAAGGAGAACGAGAGAGAAAGCGTGAGAGCCATCCGAATAAATCATCATAGCATTTGTTATTCCCCCCCCGCACTCCAGGTGCTGACTCTCACCGGGGTACAGATTCACAAACAACCTTCGGCGCCGGCTCTCGACCAAGGGGGGCATCGCTGCCGAGCCCGGTTGTGTCCCCAGACTGCCCAGCGGATTGTTCGGGGGGGGCAGGAACCTCGGCTAGACTTCTCCCCTCCCTCCACCCTGCCCCCAACACATTCTAGACCAGCTGCAACCCCCTACTGTGGAAACAAGAGTTAGAGGGCGGGGGATAGAGAGATAGAGACACAGACAAAGTCCGTGATCGGGGAGAGTGTGCAGGGGCTGTGGGAGGAGATTGAATGGGTGGGTAGAGCCCGTGATAGGGGAGAGTGTACAGGGGCTGTGGGAGGAGATTGAATGGGTGGGTAGAGTCCGTGATAGGGAAGAGTGTACAGGGGCTGTGGGAGATTGAATGGGTGGGTAGAGTCCGTGATAGGGGAGAGTGTACAGGGGCTGTGGGAGATTGAATGGGTGGGTAGAGTCCGTGATAGGGGAGAGTGTACAGGGGCTGTGGGAGATTGAATGGGTGGGTAGAGTCCGTGATAGGGGAGAGTGTACAGGGGCTGTGGGAGGAGATTGAATGGGTGGGTAGTGTCCGTGATGGGGGGAGAGGGAGTTTGAATGGGTGGGTAGAGTCCGGATGGGAGGGAGAGGGAGTTTGAATGGGTGGGCAGAGTCCGGATGGCCTGGACTCGCATCGGGAGAACAGTCAATGGGGCGACGCACTGGAGGACAGTCAATGGGGCGACGCACTGGAGGACAGTCAATGGGGCGACGCACTGGAGGACAGTCAATGGGGCGACGCACTGGAGGACAGTCAATGGGGCGATGCACTGGAGGACAGTCAATGGGGCGATGCACTGGAGGACAGTCAATGGGGCGACGCACTGGAGGACAGCTGGTGCCCTCGGAACCAGTAACCCCCAGTGAGAGTCCGCGGCAGGGGGTAGCTGGGGAAGATGAGCGTTCACTGGGGCCGCCCTCGCCCTGGGATTCATCGCCTCACCTGTTTCATTTTGGCCAGCTCCCGCCGTGTGTGTTCGTCGCTCCGCAGATCTTTCTTGTTCCCCACCAGGATGATGGGGATGTTGGGGCAAAAGTGCTTGACCTCGGGCGTCCACTTCTCGGGGATATTTTCTGTCCGAAAAAAAAACAGGCGCAACGACGCCAATTTAAGCCTTCGGTCCCCATATTAAAGACGTGGATCATTTTATTGACATTACTTTGCTGTTATTTTAATTTATAGTTAAACAGCAAAGCGTGGGGCAACTCGGAAAGTTGGTCGGAGCAAAGCAAGAAACTCCTTGTGGCGTCGGGAGAGGCACGACTGAGGCCCTGCGGCGCCACCGCAGGTGGGAGGGTGCAATTACACCGTGACAGTTTCCATCGACGCTTTCCATTATCAATCCAAACAAAAAGGAAAAGTAGAAAAAAAGTGCAGAACACAGGAACAGGAGGCCGTTCAGCCCCTCGAGACTGTTCCGCCATTCAATTAGATCAAAGAATGGTTACAGCACGGAAGAAGGCCATTCGGCCCGTGGAGCCCATGCCGGCTCTCTGCAAGAGCAATTCAGCTAGTCCCACTGCCCCCCACCCCCGCCCTTTCCCCGTAGCCCTGCAAATTTATTTCCTTCAGATACTTATCCAATTCCCTTTTGAAAGCCGTGATTGAGTCTGCCTCCACCACCCTTTCAGACAGTGCATTCCAGGTCTGAACCACTCGCTGCGTAAAAAAGTTTTTCCTCACGTCGCCTTTGGTTCTTTTGCCAATCACCATAAATCTGTGTCCTCTGGTTCTCGACCCTTCCCCCAATGGGAACAGTTTCCCTCTGTCTACTCTGTCCACACCCCACATAATTTTGAGCACCTCTATCAAATCTCCTCTCAACCTTCTCTGCTCCAAGGAGAACAACCCCAGCTTCTCCAGTCTCTCCACATCACTGAAGTCCCTCATCCCTGGAATCATTGTCGTAAATCTTTTCTGCACCCTCTCTAAGGTCTTCACATCCTTCCTAAAGTGCGGTGCCCAGAATTGGACACAGTACTCCAGTTGGGGCAGAACCAGTGTTTTTTTTTTTACAGGTTCATCATAATTTCCACATTTTTGTGCTCTATAACCTCTATTCATGAAGCCCAGGATCCCGTAAGCCTTTTTAACTGCTTTCTCAAACTGCCCTGCCACCTTCAACGATTTGTGCACACATACCCCCAGGTCTCTCTGTTCGTGCACCCCCTTCAGGATTGTACCATTTAGTTTATATTGCCTCTCCTCGTTCTTCCGACCAAAATGTATCACTTCACACTTGTCTGCGTTAAATTTCATCTGCCACGTGTCCATCCATTTCACCAGCCTGTCTATGTCTTCCTGAAGCCTATCACTCTCCTCACTGTTCACTCTGCCAAGTTTTGTCTCATCTGCAAATTTTGAAATGGGGCCCTGTACACCCACGTCCAAGTCATTAATATACATCAAGAAAAGCAGTGGTCCTACAACAGATGGCTGATCTGCATCTTAACTCCATTTACCCGCCTTGGGTCCGTAACCCTTAATACCCCTTAACCAACAAAAATCTATCCATCTCAGTTTTGGAATCTCCAATTGACCCCCAGCCTCAACAGCTTCTTGGGGGAGAGAGTTCCAGATTTCCACCACCCTTTGTGTGAAGAAGTGCTTCCTGACATCACCCCTGAACAGCCGAGATCTAATTTTAAGGTTGTGCCCCCTTATTCTGGACTCCCCTCCCCCCCCCCCCCCCGCACCAGAGAAAATAGTTTCGCTCGATCTACGCTATCGAAACCATCTTAAACACCTCCTAAACCCACGACCTCGACCACCTAGAAGGACAAGGGCAGCAGGCGCATGGGAAAACCACCACCTCCAAGTTCCCCTCCGAGTCACACACACACCATCCTGACTTGGAAATATATCGGCCGTTCCTTCATCGTCGCTGGGTCAAAATCCTGGAACTCCCTCCCGAACAGCGCTGTGGGAGCACCTTCACCACACGGACTGCAGCGGTTCAAGATGGCAGCTCACCACCACCTTCTCAAGGGGCAATTAGGGATGGGCCTTGCCAGTGATGCCCACATCACATTAATGAATTAAAAAACACCTCAAATAGCTCAGCCCCTTAATTTTCTACACTGGAGGGAAGACGAGGCTAGGGAGAGAAGGCAATTAACAAAACAACTTACCTAAACTGTCAGGGCTGTCGATAGAAAAGCACATTAAAATAACGTCAGTGTCAGGGTAGGAGAGGGGCCTGAGCCGGTCGTAGTCCTCTTGGCCAGCCGTGTCCCAAAGTGCCAATTCCACCTGGCGTACATTTAAAGGCAAGTATTAGAAAAGCCGGTACACTGCCGACCCACCCCACACCGCTGCCAACAAATTCATCACCAATACTGTACCCCAGTGTTATACAGTGACAGACCTGTACCCACCAGTACTGTACCCCAGTGTTACAGTGACAGACCTGTACCCACCAGTACTGTACCCCAGTGTTATATAGTGACAGACCTGTACCCACCAGTACTGTACCCCAGTGTTAGTGACAGACCTGTCCCCACCAGTACTGTACCCCAGTGTTAGTGACAGACCTGTACCCACCAGTACGGTACACCAGTGTTAGTGACAGACCTGTACCCACCAGTAGTGTAAACGTGCTATACAGTGACAGACCTGTACCCACCAGTACTGTACCCCAGTGTTATACAGTGACAGACCTGTACCCACCAGTACTGTACCCGTGTTATACAGTGACAGACCTGTACCCACCAGTACTGTACCCCAGTGTTACAGTGACAGACCTGTACCCACCAGTACTGTACCCCAGTGTTAGTGACAGACCTGTACCCACCAGTACTGTACCGGTTATACAGTGACAGACCTGTACCCACCAGCACTGTACCCCAGTGTTATACAGCGACAGACCTGTACCCACCAGTACTGTACCCCAGTGTTATAGTGACAGACCTGTACCCACCAGCACTGTACCCCAGTGTTATACAGTGACAGACCTGTACCCACCAGTACTGTACCGGTTATACAGTGACAGACCTGTACCCACCAGCACTGTACCCCAGTGTTATACAGCGACAGACCTGTACCCACCAGTACTGTACCCCAGTGTTATAGTGACAGACCTGTACCCACCAGCACTGTACCCCAGTGTTATACAGTGACAGACCTGTACCCACCAGTACTGTACCCCAGTGTTATACAGTGACAGACCTGTACCCACCAGTACTGTACCCCAGTGTTAGTGACAGACCTGTACCCACCAGTACTGTACCCGTTATACAGTGACAGACCTGTACCCACCAGTACTGTACCCCAGTGTTATACAGTGACAGACCTGTACCCACCAGTACTGTACCCCAGTGTTAGTGACAGACCTGTACCCACCAGTACTGTACCCGTTATACAGTGACAGACCTGTACCCACCAGCACTGTACCCCAGTGTTATACAGCGACAGACCTGCACCCACCAGTACTGTACCCCAGTGTTATACAGCGACAGACCTGTACCCACCAGTACTGTACCCCAGTGTTAGTGACAGACCTGTACCCACCAGTACTGTACCCGTTATGCAGGGACAGACCTGTACCCACCAGCATTGTACCCCAGTGTTGTACAGGGACAGACCTGTACCCACCAGTACTGTACCCCAGTGTTAGTGACAGACCTGTACCCACCAGTACTGTACCCGTTATGCAGGGACAGACCTGTACCCACCAGTACTGTACCCCAGTGTTACACAGTGACAGACCTGTACCCACCAGTACTGTATCCCAGTGTTATACAGTGACAGACCTGTACCCACCAGTACTGTACCCGTGTAATACAGCGACAGACCTGTCCCCACCAGTACTGTACCCCAGTGTTATGCAGTGACAGACCTGTCCCCACCAGTACTGTACCCCAGTGTTATACAGAGACAGACCTGTACCCACCAGTACTGTACCCCAGTGTTATGCAGTGACAGACCTGTACCCACCAGTACTGTACCCCAGTGTTATACAGCGATAGACCTGTACCCACCAGTACTGTACCCCAGTGTTATACAGCGATAGACCTGTACCCACCAGTACTGTACCCCAGTGTTATACAGGGACAGACCTGTCCCCGCCAGTACTGTACCCCAGTGTTATACAGTGACAGACCAGTGCCCACCAGTACTGTACCCCAGTGTTACACAGTGACAGACCTGTACCCACCAGTACTGTACCCCAGTGTTATACAGAGACAGATCTGTACCCACCAGTACTGTACCCCAGTGTTATACAGTGACAGACCTGTACCCACCAGTACTGTACCCAGTGTTATACAGAGACAGATCTGTACCCACCAGTACTGTACCCCAGTGTTATACAGTGACAGATCTGTACCCACCAGTACTGTACCCCAGTGTTATACAGAGACAGATCTGTACCCACCAGTACTGTACCCCAGTGTTATACAGTGACAGACCTGTACCCACCAGTACTGTACCCCAGTGTTATACAGAGACAGACCTGTACCCACCAGTACTGTACCCCAGTGTTATACAGTGACAGACCTGTACCCACCAGTACTGTACCCCAGTGTTATACAGTGACAGACCTGTACCCACCAGTACTGTACCCCAGTGTTAGTGACAGACCTGTACCCACCAGTACTGTACCTCAGTGTTACTGTGACAGACCTGTACCCACCAGTACTGTACCCCAGTGTTATACAGTGACAGACCTGTACCCACCAGTACTGTACCCCAGTGTTATACAGTGACAGACCTGTACCCACCAGTACTGTACCCGTGTTAGTGACAGACCTGTACCCACCAGTACTGTACCCCAGTGTTATACAGTGACAGACCTGTACCCACCAGTACTGTACCCCAGTGTTATACAGTGACAGACCTGTACCCACCAGTACTGTACCCCAGTGTTATACAGAGACAGATCTGTACCCACCAGTACTGTACCCCAGTGTTATACAGAGACAGATCTGTACCCACCAGTACTGTACCCCAGTGTTATACAGTGACAGACCTGTACCCACCAGTACTGTACCCCAGTGTTATACAGTGACAGACCTGTACCCACCAGTACTGTACCCCAGTGTTATACAGTGACAGACCTGTACCCACCAGTACAGTACCTCAGTGTTA
>JASTWF010000260.1:166314-212417 GCA_030390025.1 Squalus acanthias | reverse complement strand
CCCCCCCCCCGCCGTTCCAACTCCCACCCCCCCGCCGTTCCAACTCCCCCCCCCGCCGTTCCAACTCCCCCCCCCGCCGTTCCAACTCCCACCCCCCCGCCGTTCCAACTCCCCCCCCCCGCCGTTCCAACTCCCACCCCGCCGCCTTCGATCTATTTGGATTTCTCTCTCTTTCTGTACGAGGGGGGAAAAAACCGCGATAAAAATAAAAACTCGGCCCGCCGACCGGCAGCAACTTTCCTCCAACAACAAACAACAGCAATCGGCGAAAGCAGCTCCGAGCATTTTATTGATCTCCTTTTTCTATCAGGAGAAAAAGACGCAGGTATTTACCTCACCCCGCCGCCGCACGATATATATAGATATTTTTTTACCTGCTTTCCTCTTTGATATAGATAGATATATATAGATATATTACACTTTAATTTTTAAATAATATTTTTTTCTCTCCGAGGGGACTGCGCCGCCTCAACCCAACTTGCTGGGTCGGTCGGGCGCGGTTTTTTCTTTCCCCCGGCGGACAGCCCGAGCCGGGCCAATGGGGAGCCGCTCCGCCCGGTGCTCGTCCAATCGGGAGGCTGGGATGGCGAGCCCGGTTTGGGGGGGGGGGGGGCGGGACTTCCGGCTGGGGCCAGCAGGTTTGGTTGCGCTCCCAAATGCGGCGGGGGCGGAAGTGGTGTGACGTTTCGCCGGGGGTGGGAGGCCACGCCTTAAATAGCGGAGGATGGGGGGTGAGGGAAATGGTGCAATAGGCAGATCCCCTCCCTCCTCGCCCCAGCTCAGCCAATCAGCTGCAGCCGCATGCAGCGACCGCCACCGGCCGGCAGGGGGCGTTCCAGCAACCAGCTCTGATTAAATGGCTTGCAATCCACTTAATGCCCCAGCTCTGATTAAATGGCTTGCAATCCACTTAATGCCCAGCTCTGATTAAATGGCTTGCAATCCACTTAATGCCCCCCCCACCCCCGTCTGATTAAATGGCTTGCAATCCACTTAATGCCCCCCCCACCCCCGTCTGATTAAATGGCTTGCAATCCACTTAATGCCGAGCTCTGATTAAATGGCTTGCAATCCACTTAATGACCAGTCTGATTAAATGGCTTGCAATCCACTTAATGCCCAGCTCTGATTAAATGGCTTGCAATCCACTTAATGCCCAGCTCTGATTAAATGGCTTGCAATCCACTTAATGCCCAGTCTGATTAAATGGCTTGCAATCCACTTAATGCCCCAGCTCTGATTAAATGGCTTGCAATCCACTTAATGCCCAGTCTGATTAAATGGCTTGCAATCCACTTAATGCCCCAGTCTGATTAAATGGCTTGCAATCCACTTAATGCCCAGTCTGATTAAATGGCTTGCAATCCACTTAATGCCCCAGCTCTGATTAAATGGCTTGCAATCCACTTAATGCCCAGCTCTGATTAAATGGCTTGCAATCCACTTAATGCCCCCCCCACCCCCGTCTGATTAAATGGCTTGCAATCCACTTAATGCCGAGCTCTGATTAAATGGCTTGCAATCCACTTAATGCCCAGTCTGATTAAATGGCTTGCAATCCACTTAATGCCCAGTCTGATTAAATGGCTTGCAATCCACTTAATGACCAGTCTGATTAAATGGCTTGCAATCCACTTAATGCCCAGCTCTGATTAAATGGCTTGCAATCCACTTAATGCCCAGCTCTGATTAAATGGCTTGCAATCCACTTAATGCCCAGTCTGATTAAATGGCTTGCAATCCACTTAATGCCCAGCTCTGATTAAATGGCTTGCAATCCACTTAATGCCCAGCTCTGATTAAATGGCTTGCAATCCACTTAATGCCCAGCTCTGATTAAATGGCTTGCAATCCACTTAATGCCCAGCTCTGATTAAATGGCTTGCAATCCACTTAATGCCCAGTCTGATTAAATGGCTTGCAATCCACTTAATGCCCCAGCTCTGATTAAATGGCTTGCAATCCACTTAATGCCCAGCTCTGATTAAATGGCTTGCAATCCACTTAATGCCCAGCTCTGATTAAATGGCTTGCAATCCACTTAATGCCCAGCTCTGATTAAATGGCTTGCAATCCACTTAATGCCCAGCTCTGATTAAATGGCTTGCAATCCACTTAATGCCCAGCTCTGATTAAATGGCTTGCAATCCACTTAATGCCCAGTCTGATTAAATGGCTTGCAATCCACTAATGCCCAGCTCTGATTAAATGGCTTGCAATCCACTTAATGCCAGCTCTGATTAAATGGCTTGCAATCACTTAATGCCCCAGCTCTGATTAAATGGCTTGCAATCCACTTAATGCCCAGCTCTGATTAAATGGCTTGCAATCCACTTAATGCCCAGCTCTGATTAAATGGCTTGCAATCCACTTAATGCCCAGCTCTGATTAAATGGCTTGCAATCCACTTAATGACCAGCTCTGATTAAATGGCTTGCAATCCACTTAATGCCAGCTCTGATTAAATGGCTTGCAATCCACTTAATGCCCAGTCTGATTAAAATGGCTTGCAATCCACTTAATGCCCAGTCTGATTAAATGGCTTGCAATCCACTTAATGCCCAGCTCTGATTAAATGGCTTGCAATCCACTTAATGCCCAGCTCTGATTAAATGGCTTGCAATCCACTTAATGCCCCAGCACTGATTAAATGGCTTGCAATCCACTTAATGCCCAGTCTGATTAAATGGCTTGCAATCCACTTAATGCCCAGCTTGATTAAATGGCTTGCAATCCACTTAATGCCCCAGCTCTGATTAAATGGCTTTGCAATCCACTTAATGCCCAGCTCTGATTAAAATGGCTTGCAATCCACTTTAATGCCCAGCTCTGATTAAATGGCTTGCAATCCACTTAATGCCCAGCTCTGATTAAATGGCTTGCAATCCACTTAATGCCCAGCTCTGATTAAATGGCTTGCAATCCACTTAATGCCCAGCTCTGATTAAATGGCTTGCAATCCACTTAATGCCCAGCTCTGATTAAATGGCTTGCAATCCACCTTAATGCCCAGCTCTGATTAAATGGCTTGCAATCCACTTAATGCCCAGCTCTGATTAAATGGCTTGCAATCCACTTAATGCCCAGCTCTGATTAAATGGCTTGCAATCCACTTAATGCCCCAGTCCTGATTAAATGGCTTGCAATCCACTAAATGCCCCAGCTCTGATTAAATGGCTTGCAATCCACTTAATGCCCAGCTCTGATTAAATGGCTTGCAATCCACTTAATGCCCAGCTCTGATTAAATGGCTTGCAATCCACTTAAAGCACCAGCTCTGATTAAATGGGCTTGGCAATCCACTTAATGCCCAGCTCTGATTAAATGGCTTGCAATCCACTTAATGCCCCAGCTCTGATTTAAATGGCTTGCAATCCACTTAATGGCCCAGCTCTGATTAAATGGCTTGCAATCCACTTAATGCCCAGCTCTGATTAAATGGCTTGCAATCCACTTAATGCCCAGCTCTGATTAAATGGCTTAGCAATCCACTTAATGCCCAGCTCGATTAAATGGCTTGCATCCACTTATTGCCCAGCTCTGATTAAATGGCTTGCAATCTACTTAATGACCAGCTCTGATTAAATGGCTTGCAATCCACTTAATGCCCAGCTCTGATTAAATGGCTTGCAATCCACTTAATGCCCCAGCTCTGATTAATGGCTTGCAATCCACTTAATGCCCCAGCTCTGATTAAATGGCTTGCAATCCACTTAATGACCAGCTCTGATTAAATGGCTTGCAATCCACTTAATGCCCAGCTCTGATTAAATGGCTTGCAATCCACTTAATGCCCATGCTCTGATTAAATGGCTTGCAATCCACTTAATGCCCAGCTCTGATTAAATGGCTTGCAATCCACTTAATGCCCCAACTCTGATTAAATGGCTTGCAATCCACTTAATGCCCAGCTCTGATTAAATGGCTTGCAATCCACTTAATGACCAGTCTGATTAAATGGCTTGCAATCCACTTAATGCCCCAGCTCTGATTAAATGGCTTGCAATCCACTTAATGACCAGCCTGATTAAATGGTTGCAATCCACTAATGACCAGTCTGATTAAATGGCTTGCAATCCACTTAATGCCCCAGCTCTGATTAAATGGCTTGCAATCCACTTAATGCCCCAGCTCTGATTAAATGGCTTGCAATCCACTTAATGCCCAGCTCTGATTAAATGGCTTGCAATCCACTTAATGCCCCAGCTCTGATTAAATGGCTTGCAATCCACTTAATGCCCCAGTCTGATTAAATGGCTTGCAATCCACTTAATGCCCCAGTCTGATTAAAATGGCTTGCAATCACTTAATGCCCAGCTCTGATTAAATGGCTTGCAATCCACTTAATGCCCAGCTCTGATTAAATGGCTTGCAATCCACTTAATGCCCAGTCTGATTAAATGGCTTGCAATCCACTTAATGACCAGCCTGATTAAATGGCTTGCAATCCACTTAATGCCCAGCTCTGATTAAATGGCTTGCAATCCACTTAATGCCCAGTCTGATTAAATGGCTTGCAATCCACTTAATGCCCAGCTCTGATTAAATGGCTTGCAATCCACTTAATGCCCCAGCTCTGATTAAATGGCTTGCAATCCACTTAATGCCCAGTCTGATTAAATGGCTTGCAATCCACTAATGCCCCAGCTCTGATTAAATGGCTTGCAATCCACTTAATGCCCAGCTCTGATTAAATGGCTTGCAATCCACTTAATGCCCCAGCTCTGATTAAATGGCTTGCAATCCACTTAATGCCCCAGCTCTGATTAAATGGCTTGCAATCCACTTAATGCCCAGTCTGATTAAATGGCTTGCAATCCACTTAATGCCCAGCTCTGATTAAATGGCTTGCAATCCACTTAATGCCCAGCTCTGATTAAATGGCTTGCAATCCACTTAATGCCCAGCTCTGATTAAATGGCTTGCAATCCACTTAATGCCCAGCTCTGATTAAATGGCTTGCAATCCACTTAATGCCCCAGCTCTGATTAAATGGCTTGCAATCCACTTAATGCCCAGCTCTGATTAAATGGCTTGCAATCCACTTAATGCCCAGCTCTGATTAAATGGCTTGCAATCCACTTAATGCCCAGCTCTGATTAAATGGCTTGCAATCCACTTAATGCCCAGCTCTGATTAAATGGCTTGCAATCCACTTAATGCCCAGCTCTGATTAAATGGCTTGCAATCCACTTAATGCCCAGCTCTGATTAAATGGCTTGCAATCCACTTAATGCCCAGCTCTGATTAAATGGCTTGCAATCCACTTAATGCCCAGCTCTGATTAAATGGCTTGCAATCCACTTAATGCCCAGCTCTGATTAAATGGCTTGCAATCCACTTAATGCCCAGCTCTGATTAAATGGCTTGCAATCCACTTAATGCCCAGTCTGATTAAATGGCTTGCAATCCACTTAATGCCCAGCTCTGATTAAATGGCTTGCAATCCACTTAATGCCCAGCTCTGATTAAATGGCTTGCAATCCACTTAATGCCCAGCTCTGATTAAATGGCTTGCAATCCACTTAATGCCCAGCTCTGATTAAATGGCTTGCAATCCACTTAATGACCAGCTCTGATTAAATGGCTTGCAATCCACTTAATGCCCAGCTCTGATTAAATGGCTTGCAATCCACTTAATGCCCAGCTCTGATTAAATGGCTTGCAATCCACTTAATGCCCAGCTCTGATTAAATGGCTTGCAATCCACTTAATGCCCAGCTCTGATTAAATGGCTTGCAATCCACTTAATGCCCAGCTCTGATTAAATGGCTTGCAATCCACTTAATGCCCCAGCTCTGATTAAATGGCTTGCAATCCACTTAATGCCCAGCTCTGATTAAATGGCTTGCAATCCACTTAATGCCCCAGCTCTGATTAAATGGCTTGCAATCCACTTAATGCCCAGCTCTGATTAAATGGCTTGCAATCCACTTAATGCCCCAGCTCTGATTAAATGGCTTGCAATCCACTTAATGCCCAGCTCTGATTAAATGGCTTGCAATCCACTTAATGCCCAGCTCTGATTAAATGGCTTGCAATCCACTTAATGCCCAGCTCTGATTAAATGGCTTGCAATCCACTTAATGCCCAGCTCTGATTAAATGGCTTGCAATCCACTTAATGCCCAGCTCTGATTAAATGGCTTGCAATCCACTTAATGCCCAGCTCTGATTAAATGGCTTGCAATCCACTTAATGCCCCAGCTCTGATTAAATGGCTTGCAATCCACTTAATGCCCAGCTCTGATTAAATGGCTTGCAATCCACTTAATGCCCAGCTCTGATTAAATGGCTTGCAATCCACTTAATGCCCAGCTCTGATTAAATGGCTTGCAATCCACTTAATGCCCCAGCTCTGATTAAATGGCTTGCAATCCACTTAATGCCCCAGCTCTGATTAAATGGCTTGCAATCCACTTAATGCCCCAGCTCTGATTAAATGGCTTGCAATCCACTTAATGCCCAGCTCTGATTAAATGGCTTGCAATCCACTTAATGCCCAGCTCTGATTAAATGGCTTGCAATCCACTTAATGCCCAGCTCTGATTAAATGGCTTGCAATCCACTTAATGCCCAGCTCTGATTAAATGGCTTGCAATCCACTTAATGCCCAGCTCTGATTAAATGGCTTGCAATCCACTTAATGACCAGCTCTGATTAAATGGCTTGCAATCCACTTAATGCCCAGCTCTGATTAAATGGCTTGCAATCCACTTAATGCCCAGCTCTGATTAAATGGCTTGCAATCCACTTAATGCCCCAGCTCTGATTAAATGGCTTGCAATCCACTTAATGCCCAGCTCTGATTAAATGGCTTGCAATCCACTTAATGCCCAGCTCTGATTAAATGGCTTGCAATCCACTTAATGCCCAGCTCTGATTAAATGGCTTGCAATCCACTTAATGCCCCAGCTCTGATTAAATGGCTTGCAATCCACTTAATGCCCAGTCTGATTAAATGGCTTGCAATCCACTTAATGCCCAGCTCTGATTAAATGGCTTGCAATCCACTTAATGCCCCAGCTCTGATTAAATGGCTTGCAATCCACTTAATGCCCAGCTCTGATTAAATGGCTTGCAATCCACTTAATGCCCCAGCTCTGATTAAATGGCTTGCAATCCACTTAATGCCCAGCTCTGATTAAATGGCTTGCAATCCACTTAATGCCCAGCTCTGATTAAATGGCTTGCAATCCACTTAATGACCAGCCTGATTAATGGCTTGCATCACTTAATGCCCCAGCTCTGATTAAATGGCTTGCAATCCACTTAATGCCCAAACTCTGATTAAATGGCTTGCAATCCACTTAATGCCCAGCTCTGATTAAATGGCTTGCAATCCACTTAATGCCCCAGCTCTGATTAAATGGCTTGCAATCCACTTAATGCCCCAGCTCTGATTAAATGGCTTGCAATCCACTTAATGCCCAGCTCTGATTAAATGGCTTGCAATCCACTTAATGCCCAGCTCTGATTAAATGGCTTGCAATCCACTTAATGCCCCAGCTCTGATTAAATGGCTTGCAATCCACTTAATGCCCCAGCTCTGATTAAATGGCTTGCAATCCACTTAATGCCCCAGCTCTGATTAAATGGCTTGCAATCCACTTAATGCCCCAGCTCTGATTAAATGGCTTGCAATCCACTTAATGCCCCAGTCTGATTAAATGGCTTGCAATCCACTTAATGCCCAGCTCTGATTAAATGGCTTGCAATCCACTTAATGACCAGCTCTGATTAAATGGCTTGCAATCCACTTAATGCCCAGCTCTGATTAAATGGCTTGCAATCCACTTAATGCCCCAGCTCTGATTAAATGGCTTGCAATCCACTTAATGACCAGCTCTGATTAAATGGCTTGCAATCCACTTAATGCCCAGTCTGATTAAATGGCTTGCAATCCACTTAATGCCCAGCTCTGATTAAATGGCTTGCAATCCACTTAATGCCCAGCTCTGATTAAATGGCTTGCAATCCACTTAATGCCCCAGCTCTGATTAAATGGCTTGCAATCCACTTAATGCCCAGTCTGATTAAATGGCTTGCAATCCACTTAATGCCCCAGCTCTGATTAAATGGCTTGCAATCCACTTAATGACCAGCTCTGATTAAATGGCTTGCAATCCACTTAATGCCCAGTCTGATTAAATGGCTTGCAATCCACTTAATGCCCAGCTCTGATTAAATGGCTTGCAATCCACTTAATGCCCCAGCTCTGATTAAATGGCTTGCAATCCACTTAATGACCAGCTCTGATTAAATGGCTTGCAATCCACTTAATGCCCAGTCTGATTAAATGGCTTGCAATCCACTTAATGACCAGCTCTGATTAAATGGCTTGCAATCCACTTAATGACCAGCTCTGATTAAATGGCTTGCAATCCACTTAATGCCGAGCTCTGATTAAATGGCTTGCAATCCACTTAATGCCCAGTCTGATTAAATGGCTTGCAATCCACTTAATGCCCCAGCTCTGATTAAATGGCTTGCAATCCACTTAATGCCCAGTCTGATTAAATGGCTTGCAATCCACTTAATGCCCCAGCTCTGATTAAATGGCTTGCAATCCACTTAATGCCCAGTCTGATTAAATGGCTTGCAATCCACTTAATGCCCCAGTCTGATTAAATGGCTTGCAATCCACTTAATGCCCCAGTCTGATTAAATGGCTTGCAATCCACTTAATGCCCAGTCTGATTAAATGGCTTGCAATCCACTTAATGCCCAGTCCGATTAAATGGCTTGCAATCCACTTAATGCCCAGCTCTGATTAAATGGCTTGCAATCCTCTTAATGCCCCAGCTCTGATTAAATGGCTTGCAATCCACTTAATGCCCAGCTCTGATTAAATGGCTTGCAATCCACTTAATGCCCAGCTCTGATTAAATGGCTTGCAATCCACTTAATGCCCCAGTCTGATTAAATGGCTTGCAATCCACTTAATGCCCAGTCTGATTAAATGGCTTGCAATCCACTTAATGCCCCAGCTCTGATTAAATGGCTTGCAATCCACTTAATGCCCCAGCTCTGATTAAATGGCTTGCAATCCACTTAATGACCAGCTCTGATTAAATGGCTTGCAATCCACTTAATGCCCAGTCTGATTAAATGGCTTGCAATCCACTTAATGCCCAGCTCTGATTAAATGGCTTGCAATCCACTTAATGCCCCAGCTCTGATTAAATGGCTTGCAATCCACTTAATGCCCAGTCTGATTAAATGGCTTGCAATCCACTTAATGCCCAGCTCTGATTAAATGGCTTGCAATCCACTTAATGCCCAGCTCTGATTAAATGGCTTGCAATCCACTTAATGCCCAGTCTGATTAAATGGCTTGCAATCCACTTAATGCCCCAGTCTGATTAAATGGCTTGCAATCCACTTAATGCCCCAGTCTGATTAAATGGCTTGCAATCCACTTAATGCCCAGTCTGATTAAATGGCTTGCAATCCACTTAATGCCCAGCTCTGATTAAATGGCTTGCAATCCTCTTAATGCCCAGCTCTGATTAAATGGCTTGCAATCCACTTAATGCCCAGTCTGATTAAATGGCTTGCAATCCACTTAATGCCCAGCTCTGATTAAATGGCTTGCAATCCACTTAATGCCCAGCTCTGATTAAATGGCTTGCAATCCACTTAATGCCCAGCTGATTAAATGGCTTGCAATCCACTTAATGCCCCAGCTCTGATTAAATGGCTTGCAATCCACTTAATGCCCAGCTCTGATTAAATGGCTTGCAATCCACTTAATGCCCAGTCTGATTAAATGGCTTGCAATCCACTTAATGCCCAGCTCTGATTAAATGGCTTGCAATCCACTTAATGCCCCAGCTCTGATTAAATGGCTTGCAATCCACTTAATGCCCAGCTCTGATTAAATGGCTTGCAATCCACTTAATGCCCAGCTCTGATTAAATGGCTTGCCAGCCTCTGAATGCCAAGTTAGGAAGGGTGTCAACGCCTTGGAGACGGTGCTGAGGAGTTTGACTAGAATGTTACCAGGAATGAAGGACTTCAGTTGTGAGCAGAAGGTTAGGACTGTTCTCTTAAGAACCTAAGATATAGGAGCAGGCCATTCGGCCCCTCGAGCCTGCTCCACCATTCAATAAGATCAGGGCTGATCTTCGACCTCAACTCCACTTTCTCGCCCCGATCTCCATATCCCTCGATTCCCCGAGAGTCCAACAATCACTCGATCTCAGCCTTGAATAGACGCAACGACTGAGCCTCCACAGCCCTCTGGGGCAGAGAATTCCAAAGATTCACTGCCCTCTGAGTGAAGAAATTCCTCCTCATCTCAGTCCTAAATGGACGACCCCTTATCCTGAGACTGTGACACCTGGTTCTAGACTCTCCAGCCAGGGGGAAACAGCCTCTCAGCATCTACCATGGCCAATGCTGTTGGGAAACCCAGGTAAATATTAAAATGAAAAGCATAGGTTCTAGGTGGGTCAGTACGGAACCAGCCCAGATTGATTGAGTTCAAGTTCCCTCTGGTCTGCCAGCTTGTTATGCCAGTTGAGATGGCGCAGTCTGAACCCAGTTCGACGGGCAGCGCCCCACACAATGAACCCCCTTGCTGCTGAGATTCATTACGAGAAAAGAGGGAGCTTGAGTCTGAATCCACTCTTGCAATCATGTCAAATGATAAGGAATGCTTTAAAACAAGAAACATTATGTGACCTGGGAGTGTTTGATGGGTCAGTGTAGAGGGAGCTTTACTCTGTATCTCACCCGTGCTGTACCTGCTCTGGGAGTGTTTGATGGGGACAGTGTAGAGGGAGCTTTACTCTGTATCTAACCCGTGCTGTACCTGCCCTGGGAGTGTTTGATGGGGACAGTGTAAAGGGAGCTTTACTCTGTATCTAAACCGTGCTGTACCTGCCCTGGGAGTGTTTGATGGGGACAGTGTAAAGGGAGCTTTACTCTGTATCTAACCCCGTGCTGTACCTGCCCTGGGAGTGTTTGATGGGACAGTGTAGAGGGAGCTTTACTCTGTATCTAACCCGTGCTGTACCTGCCCTGGGAGTGTTTGATGGGACAATGTAGAGGGAGCTTTACTCTGTATCTAACCCGTGCTGTACCTGCCCTGGCAGTGTTTGATGGGGACAGTGTAGAGGGAGCTTTACTCTGAATCTAACCCGTGCTGTACCTGCCCTGGGAGTGTTTGATGGGACAGTGTAGAGGGAGCTTTACTCTGTATCTAACCCGCGCTGTACCTGCCCTGGGAGTGTTTGATGGACAAAATTGAGAGGTCGCACAACACCAGGTTATAGTCCAACAGTTTTATTTGAAATCACAAGCTTTCGGAGCTATCGATTGCTCCTTCCTCAGGTGAAACCTGCCCTGGGAGTGTTTGATGGGGACAGTGTAGAGGGAGCTTTACTCTGTATCTAACCCCGTGCTGTACCTGCCCTGGGAGTGTTTGATGCCAACACTTGTTGCCTGACTTTGTAAGTATTCCATCCCCCAGCAATCTCATCCTTACCTTGTTGAGGGTATAAAAAGCCGAGGGTTGAAGGAAGACAGTTATCGAGCCCGAATCAAAGCAGCATGTCCCTTCATGTAACCTGGAACATGTGAGGGCCAAATACAGAGCATGGGACAGAGGCTGGAATTTCCGGAATGCAGTCTACAAATCCCTCCGGGAAAGCAATCGCTCACTTCACTGGGTGAGAGTTCACATCAAGCGGTGCAGTATAAATAAATAGAAGTCTCTCCCCTCTCTCCTCTGGAGATACTGACCCTGACTGTGCCACAGTGCTGCGGGGAGCTGCACGCACTCTCAGTCCCGCACCCAAACGGCCAGTGCTCCTGTCCGAGCCCGGGCTGAGGTCCCGGCTCCCCCCAGCCCATCCCAGAGGCTCCGAAGGCACGGCCCCCACTCAGGCTGAGAACTAGGAGCAGGAGTAGGCCATACGGCTCCCTCCAGCCTGCTCCGCCATTCAGTATCCACTCTATCTAGGCCCCTCATAATTTTACACACCTCAATTAAGTCTCGCCTCAGCCTCCTCAGAGAGGCTGTTTCCCCCTGGCTGGAGAGTCTAGAACCAGGGGTCACAGTCTCAGGATAAAGGGCCTTGGTGAGACCACACCTGGAGTACTGTGCACAGTTTTGGTCTCCTTATCTGAGGAAGGTCATACTTGCCTTGGAGGCAGTGCAACGAAGGTTCACTACATTGTTCCCTGGGATGAGAGGGCTGTCCCATGAGGAGAGATTGAGTAGAATGGGCCTATACTCTCTGGAGTTTAGAAGAATGAGAGGTGATCTGATTGAAACATATCAGATTCTGAGGGGGATTGACAGGGTAGATGCTGAGAGGCTGTTTCCCCCTGGCTGGAGAGTCTAGAACCAGGGGGCGTAGTCTCAGGATAAGGGGTCGGCCATTTAGGACGGAGATGAGGAGGAATTTCTTCACTCAGAGGGTGGTGAATCTTTGGAATTCTCTACCTCAGAGGGCTGTGGAGGCTCAGTCGTTGATTATATTCAAGGCTGAGATCGATAGATTTTTGGACTCTCGGGGAATCGAGGGATATGGGGATCGGGCGGGAGAGTGGAGTTGAGGTCGAAGATCAGCCAAGATCTTATTGAATGGCGGAGCAGGCTCGAGGGGCCGAATGGCCGACTCCTGCTCCTGCTCCTTATGTTATGTTCGCATGGGGGGGCGCAGTGGGGAGGATGGACAGATCTGGTGTCTCTGCCCCCACCCCACCCCCCAAGGACCTGCTCAAACTCACAAGATCTTCTCCCAAGACCCTCAGAGCTGCTGAAACGCACCAGCTCCCTCGATCAGCCTCCCCAGAGAACCCTGGGACACGCGCCCCAGGCTAAATCCACTGACAGCAGGAGCACCATTGCTTGGCCTCCATTGCAAGAGGATTTGAGTACAGGAGCAAGGATTGTCTTACTACAGTTATACAGGGCCTTGGTGAGACCACACCTGGAGTACTGTGTGCAGTTTTGGTCTCCTTACCTAAGAAAGGATATACTTGCCACAGAGGGAGTGCAGCGAAGGTTCACCAGACTGATTCCTGGGATGGCAGGACTGTCGTATGAGGAGAGATTGGGTCGACTAGGCCTGTATTGCAGGAAAGAATGCCCCGGAGCATGGTACATCGGCGAGACCATGCAGACACTGAGACAACGTATGAACGAGCACCGCGCAACAATCGCCAGGCAGGATTGTTACCTCCCAGTCGGGGAACACTTCAGCAGTCAAGGACATTGAGCCTCGGATCTGCGGGTAAGCGTTCTCCAAGGCGGCCTTCGAGACACACGACAACGCAAAATCATCGAGCAGAAACTGATAGCCAAGTTCCGCACCCATGAGGACGGACTCAACCGGGATCTTGGGTTCATGTCACGCTACATGACGTAGAGTCATCCAGACTCGAGTCGTCGTTGGCTTGTTCACAGATGTGATTTCCAGTAAAAAAAGTAAAAAGTTTGAAGTTTATGGTTTTCCGTGCAGACTGCAGCATTTGACACATTAGACCCCCTGTGACCCCACCTCATTGTCTCAGTTGTATCTTGCTATGTCTTTGATATAATGCCTTCCTGACTGACTTGATTGTCTCTCTGCCGAGGTGTGATAAAAGGCAGTCAGAAAGATTAACTGTAGTCGTCTGACATTGTACGCTGCACAGGCATTGTTCTCTGTCTATATATGCTTTGCCGATTCGTATTCCTTCACTTCACCTGACGAAGAGGCAGCAGCTCCGAAAGCTTGTGATTTCAAATAAAACTGTTGGACTATAACCTGGTGTTGTGCGACTTCTCACTTACATTGCAAGAGGATTTGAGTGCAGGAGCAAGGATGTCTTACTACAGTTGTACAGGGCCTTGGTGAGACCACACCTGGAGTACTGTGTGCAGTTTTGGTCTCCTTACCTAAGAAAGGATATACTTGCCACAGAGGGAGTGCAGCGAAGGTTCACCAGACTGATTCCTGGGATGGCAGGACTGTCGGTATGAGGAGAGATTGGGTCGACTAGGCCTGTATTCACGAAAGTTTTGAAGAATGAGAGGGGACCTCATTGAAACGTATAAAATTCTGACAGGGCTAGACAGACTGGATGCAGGGAGGATGTTTCCCCTGGCTGGGGGGGCCTAGAACGAGGGGTCACAGTCTCAGGATACGGGGTAGGACATTTAGGACTGAGATGAGGAGAAATGTCTTCACTCAGAGGGCGGTGAACCTGTGGAATTCTCTACCACAGAAGGCTGTGGAGGCCAAGTCACTGAATCTATTTAAGAAGGAGATAGATAGATTTCTAGACACAAAAGGCATCAAGGGTTATGGGGAGAGAGTGGGAATATGGTTTTGAGATAGAGGATCAGCCATGATCATATTGAATGGTGGAGCAGGCTCGACGGGCCGAATGGCCGACTCCTGCTCCTATTTTACTCTGTTTCTATTACGCTGGGGGTCTTTTGATTGGATCTTCTCTGTGCATAAACAAATGTTCTATTCCTGTATTTCATTCAGATGGATTTAATTTTTCATTCAAAAAAAAAGATTGGGCGGTGGATACAAATAGAACCATTCGCACCAACCCATTTTTCTAATACTCCGGCTCGGGTCCACGAGGCCATTAATCGCAAATACAATTCTGGAGCCACGAAGGCTCCGCCATTCTTCCACCTTCCCCCGCCCTCTGTTGGGTGGTTCCAGCGCCTCCCTCTCCTAGCCGCTGCCTTCGTTCCCGTCCGCCGCGGTCCGGACAATGCGCCTGCCACCGGCTCGCGTCTTGCTGGGCCCCGGAGGCTTGCTGAAGGCCGGCTCGTAGGTGTGCTGCTTCGGGTGGACTTCATCGTACAAGAAGCCGGCCGTCAACTCCGCCCCGTCATCGATCTCAATCTGTACAGAGAGAGAGAGAGAGAGAGAGACACAGAGAGAGAGAAAAAGTGAGCTCTCAGCCTCCACTGCCAGTCTGCACAGAGTTGAGTTAATTAAAGTGGTGGACAAGGGAATGTCGACGGATGTTGTTTATATGGACTTCCAGAAAGCATTCGATGAAAGTCCCTCCTAAGAGACTGTTAGTTCAAGTTGGAGCTCATGGAATTGAAGGCAAATTATTCAGGTGTCAGCCGTGGCTCAGTGGGTAAGACCCTCGCCTCGGAGTCAGAAGGTTGTGGGTTCAAGTCCCACTCCAGAGACTTGGGCAAAAAAAATCGAGACTGACACGCCCAGTGCAGTATTGAGGGAGCACCGCACTGTCGGAGGGGCGGTACTGAGGGAGCGCCGCACTGTCGGAGGGGCGGTACTGAGGGAGCGCCGCACTGTCGGAGGGGCGGTACTGAGGGAGCGCCGCACTGTCGGAGGGGCGGTACTGAGGGAGCGCCGCCCTGTCGGAGGGGAGGTACTGAGGGAGGGGCGCACTGTCGGAGGGGCGGTACTGAGGGAACGCCGCACTGTCGGAGGGGCGGTACCGAGGGAGCGCTGCTGCTGTGTCGGAGGGGCGGCACCGAGGGAGCGCCGCACTGTCGGAGGGGCGGTACCAAGGGAGCGCCGCACTGTCGGAGGGGCGGTACCGAGGGAGCGCCGCACTGTCGGAGGGGCGGTACCGAGGGAGCGCCGCACTGTCAGAGGGGCGGTACCGAGGGAGCGCCGCACTGTCGGAGGGGCGGTACTGAGGGAGCGCCGCACTGTGAGAGGCAGTACTGAGGGAGCGCCACACTGTCGGAGGGGCGGTATTGAGGGAGCGCCTCACTGTCGGAGGGGCGGTACCGAGGGAGCGCCGCACTGGCGGAGGAGCGGTACCGAGGGAGCGCCGCAGTGGCGGAGGAGCGGTACCGAGGGAGCGCCGCACTGGCGGAGGGGCGGTACCGAGGGAGCGCCGCACTGTCGGAGGGGCGGTACCGAGGGAGCGCCGCACTGGCGGAGGGGCAGTACTGAGGGAGCGCCGCACTGGCGGAGGGGCAGTACTGAGGGACACCGCACTGTCGGAGGGGCAGTACTGAGGGAGCGCCGCACTGTCGGAGGGGCAGTACTGAGGGACACCGCACTGTCGGAGGGGCGGTACTGAGGGAGTGCCGCACTGTCGGAGGGGCAGTACTGTGAGAGCGCCGCACTGTCAGAGGGGCCCTCTCAGGTGGACGTAAAAGATCCCACGGCCACTATTGGAAGAAGAGCAGGGGAGTTCTCCCCGATGTCCTGGGGCCCAATATTTATCCCTCAACCAATATCACTAAAAACAGATGATCTGGTCATTATCACTTTGCTGTTTGCGGGAGCTTGCTGTGCGCAAATTGGCTGCCGTACTTCATTGGCTGTGAAGCGCTTTGGGACGTCCGGTGGTCGAGAAATGCGAGTCTTTCTTTTTCCTTTATTGACCTGGTTAGGAAACTGGCTGAGCGGCAGGAGACAGAGAGTTGGGATAATGGGCAGGTACTCTAATTGGCCGGATGTGACTCGTGGTGTCTCACAGGGAGCGGTGTTGGGGCCTCAACTATTCACCGTATTGATTAACGACATAGATGACGGGATCGAGAGCCACATATGCCAGAATGTGCAGGAAGTAGAGGTTCAGCTTGGCTCCCCCCAACCACACCAATATAAGGCCGAGGCTGATGGCCAGGGCATCGGCAGAATCTGTCCACACATCTGCGAGATTTACAGTCTACTCCCTCATAGAAATAGAGGAACAGGAGGAGGCCATTCAGCCCCTTGAGTCTATTCCGATTCAGTTAGATCCACTGCCCCATATCCCTGCAATTGTTTCTCCTTCCAGTATTTCTCCAATTCCCTTTCGAAGGCGACTATTGAGTCTGCCTCCACCACCCTCTCAGGCAGCGCCTTCCAAATCCTAACCACTCGCTGCGTAAAAAGGTTTTACCTCGTGTCGCCTCTGGTTCTTTTGCCAATCGCCTTAAATCTGTGCCCTCTGGTTCTCGACCCTTCCGTCATTAGAAACTGTTTCTCTTCACTTACTCCATCTCCACCCTTCATGATTTTTAAACACCTCTCTTAAATCTCTCCCAATTTTCTTCGTACTAGCTCGAATCATAGGAATTTACAGCACGGAAGGAGGCCATTTGGCCCATCGTGTCCGTGCCGGCCGACAAAGAGCTCTCCAGCCTAATCCCACTGTCCAGCTCTCGGTCCGTAGCCCTGTGGGTTACGGCGCTTCGAGTGCGTATCCAAGTACTTTTTAAATGCGATGAGGGTTTCTGCCTCGACCACCCTTTCAGTCAGTGAGTTCCAGACCCCCACCACCCTCTGGGTGAAAAAAGTTCTCAACTCCCCTCTAATCCTTCTCCCAATGACTTTAAGTGGGGTTACGGGGATAGGATAGGAAGGGATATGTTAGGGGGAATTAAATATGTGGGGTTACGGGGATAGGGTGGGATATGTGTCGGTGCAGGCTCGATGGGGATTCTGTGTGGGAGAGCAGGGACAGGGTACTGGATTTGGATGATCAGCCATGATCGTATTGAATGGTGGAGCAGGCTCGATGGGCCGAATGGCCTACTCCTGCTCCTAGTTTCTATGTTTCTATGTAAATCTCTGCCCCCTGGTTATTGACCTCTCTGCTCAGGGAAATAGGTCCTTCCTATCCACTCTATCCAGGCCCCTCATCATTTTATACACCTCAATTAAATCTCCCCTCAGCCTCCTCTGTTCCAAAGAAAACAACCCCAGCCTCTCCGATCTTTCCTCATCGCTAAAATTCTCCAGTCCTGGCAACATCCTGGTAAATCTCCTCTGCACCCTCTCTAGGGCAAAATCTGGTCCAGTATTGAGATACGAGACAACATTCGATCCTTAAGTTTCTAAAACCAGCGCGACCCACGCCGTGCTCACCTTCCTCGCAATCTGCAAACCCAGCTGTTGCTCCACTGAGTTTAGAAAGGGCCCCTTGCAGCTGGAGTACAGCATGCGCTCCTTGATGCTGCACTTATTCCCGGGCATGGAGTAGATGAAGACTAGAGAGAGAGAGAGAGAGAGAGAATGGCATTCAGTGAATAGCCAATGCAACAGACCTCAAGCGACACGCGCACAGCGGAACGGAACGGAATGGATCCACGCGGTAATCAAATGCCCCTTGCACCTACGCGCTCAGGGACTGCCTGGTGTGGGACTGGGCAGCACAGAACAGAAAAGGCTCCAAGTTCTCTATCTCTGGCCGCGCGGAGGCCAACATTCCTGGGCCAGGGAGAGGGACAATTGAGAACATAACATAGAAAATAGGAGCAGGAGTCGGCCATTCGGCCCCTTGAGCCCACTCCGCCATTCAATAAGATCATGGCTGATCTGATCTTGGCCTCAACTCCACTCTCCTGCCCGCTCACCACACCCCTGGAGTCCCTCACCTTTCAAAAATCTGTCTATCTCCGTCTTGAATATATTCAATGACCCAGACTCCACAGCTCTCTGGGGTAGAGAATTCCAAAGATTCACGACCCTCAGAGAAGAAATTCCTCCTCATCTCCGTCTTAAATGGGCGACCCCTTATTCTGAGACTGTGCCCCCTAGTTCTAGATTCCCCCACGAGGGGAAACATCCTCCCTGCATCTACCCTGTCAAGCCCCCTCAGAAACTTATATGTTTCAATAAGATCACCTCTCATTCTTCTAAACTCCAATGAGTATCGGCCCAGCCTGCTCAACCTTTCCTCATAAGACAACCCCTTCATCTCCGGAATCAACCTCGTGAACCTTCTCTGAACTGCCTCCAATGCAAGTATATCGCTCCTTAAATAAGGTGACCAAAACTGTACGCAGTACTCCAGGTGTGGTCTCACCAGCGCCCTGTACAGTTGTAGCAGGACTTCCCTACTTTTATACTCCAACCCCCTTGCAAAAAAGGCCAATATTCCATTTGCCTTTCTAATTACTTGCTGTACCTGCATGCTAACTTTTGGTGTTTCATGTACAAGGACCCCCAGATCCCTCTGTACCTCAGCATTCTGTAGTCTCTCTCCATTTAAATAACAATTTGCTTTTTTATTCTTCCTACCAAAATGGATAACCCACCATTCCCCCCTCCCGATTCAAAAAAAAAATTCATTCATGGGATGTGGGCGTCGCTGGAAAGGCCAGCATTTATTGCCCATCCCTAAACTGCCCTCCCTGGAGAAGTTGGTGGTGAGCCGCCTTCTTGAATACAACGGAGTGTATTGCTCGGCCATTTCAGAGGGCCATTATGAGTCAACCACACATTGCTGTGGGTCTGGAGTCAATTACCGGCCAGACCGGGTCAGGGCGGTAGATTTCCTTCCCTAAAAAGGACATCAGTGAACCAGATGGGTTTTTATGTCAATCCGGTAGTTTCACGGTCACCATTACTGATACTAGCTTTTTAATCCCAGATTTATTTAATTAACGGAGTTTAAATTCCCCCAGCAGAGCTTGCGTCTCGGGATCATTAGTCCAAGCCTCTGGATTACTCGTCCAGTAACACAACCACTCTGCTGCCGTACCCAGACTGCCACACCCCAGCAGAGAGTCGGCGCCTTCAGGAAGGTTCCTGATCACAGCTGCCTTTCCCTCGGGTAGAACATAGGAGCAGGAATTGGCCATTCGGCCCCTCGAGCCTGCTCCGCCATTCAATAAGACCACGGCTGATCTTCCACCTCATCTCCACTTTCCCGCCCCGATCCCCATATCCCTTAATATGCAAAAATCTCTCGATCTCAGCCTTGAATAGACTCAACGACTGAGCCTCCACAGCCCTCTGGGGTAGAGAATTCCAAAGATTCACCGCCCTCTGAGTGAAGAAATTCCTCCTCATCTCAGTCCTAAATGGCCGACCCCTTATCCTGAGACTGTGACCCCTGGTTCTAGACTCTCCAGCCAGGGGGAAACAGCCTCTCAACATCTACCCTGTCAATCCCTCTAAGAAGTTCAATGAGATCACCTCTCATTCTTTGAAACTCCAGAGAGTATAGGCCCATTCTAATAGGTTTTTAAATCTCCTTTCTCTTCATTCTCCGAGCCTACAACAGAGGACAGGCTCAGCACCGTCTCCCAGGGACCCTCACGGTCAGTCGGGCTCCCCACTTGGTACATCCATCCATCAGGCTGGAGATGTCCCCGCTACGTGCAGCACAGCGCAGAGTGTACAAGATCCACGGCTCCATTCAGCAAAAAAAATCCTCCTCTCCCCGTCGATCAACATTAAAACCTCTCGAAAAGCGAGAACAAAGCCCCACCCACCCGATCAGTGCGGGTCGCATTCGACCCACGCCACAGGGCAGAAAGGCCAGTCTCTAACCCACACCACCACCATCCAAGTTCCCCATCATCCTTCTCAGGAGATAGACATTCACTCCCTCCACCACCGGCGCACCGTGGCTGCAGTGTGTACCATCTACAAGATGCCCTGCAGCAACTCGCCAAGGCTTCTTCGGCAGCACCTCCCAAACCCGCCACCTCTTCCACCTAGAAGGACAAGGGCAGCAGGTGCATGCGAACACCACCACCTCCAAGTTCCCCTCCAAGTCACACACACCATCCCGACTTGGAAATATATCGGCCGTTCCTTCATCGTCGCTGGGTCAAAATCCTGGAACTCCCTCCCTAACAGCGCTGTGGCAGCACCTTCACCACACGGACTGCAGCGGTTCAAGAAGGCGGCTCACCACCACCTTCTCAAGGGGCAATTAGGGATGGGCAATAAATGCCAGGCCTTGCCAGCAACGCCCACATCCCGTGAATGAATGAATAATAAAAAGACTGGCTGGGTGGCACTGCATCAGCACACTCACCCAGCGACTCCAGGAGGCCCCCCTCGTGCGAATGCTTGAACACAAAGAAATGCCAGCGCGGGAAATCAGCGGGCACTCGCTTCGGAAGATCGGCAATCTCCGTCGACTGAGCGTGAACGAGACTAATCCTTTCATCTTCCGTATCCAATTTCTGCGTCGGGGGAAAAAAGAGAGAGAATACCGTTAGAATATTTTAAGATGGTTTAAAATGTCAGGCTATCCCAACATTCCCTTTCTTTTATCACCTTTAGCGGTGGAGCCAATGCGCGAGAGGGGGAAATCATAATCTGGTCTCCATACACGAATAAAATTAAAGACTCGCATTTCTCCAGCGCCTCTCCCCACCTCAGGACGTCCCAAAGCCCTTCACAGCCAATGATGGACTTTTTTTGAAGTGTGGTCACTGTTGCAAGGTAGGAAACGTGGCAGACAATTTGCGCACAGCAAGCTCCCACAAACAGCAATGTGATAATGACCAGATCATCTGTTTTAGTGATGTTGGTTGAGGGATAAATATTGCCCCCACCCACCCTCTTCTTCGAAATAGTGCCGTGGGATCTTTTACGTCCATCTGGGAAAGCGGCTCATCTGAAAAAGACTGCCCCTCCGACAGTGCGGCGCTCCCTCAGTACCGCCCCTCCGACAGTGCGGCGCTCCCTCAGCACCGCCCCTCCGACACTGCGGCGCTCCCTCAGTACTGCCCCTCCGACAGTGCGGCGCTCCCTCAGTACCGCCAGTCCGACAGTGCGGCGCTCCCTCAGTACCGCCCCTCCGACAGTGCGGCGCTCCCTCAGTACCGCCCCTCCGACAGTGCGGCGCTCCCTCAGTACCGCCCCTCCGACTGTGCGGCGCTTCCTCAGCACCGCCCCTCCGACAGTGCGGCGCTCCCTCAGCACCGCCCCTCCGACAGTGCGGCGCTCCCTCAGCACCGCCCCTCCGACAGTGCGGCGCTCCCTCAGCACCGCCCCTCCGACAGTGCGGCGCTCCCTCAGCACCGCCCCTCCGACAGTGCGGCTCTCCCTCAGTACCGCCCCTCCGACAGTGCGGCGCTCCCTCAGGACCGCCCCTCCGACAGTGCGGTGCTCCCTCAGTACCGCCCCTCCGACAGTGCGGCGCTCCCTCAGCACCGCCCCTCCGACAGTGCGGCGCTCCCTCAGCACCGCCCCTCCGACAGTGCAGCGCTCCCTCAGTACCGCCCCTCCGACAGTGCAGCGCTCCCTCAGTACTGCCCCTCCGACAGTGCAGCGCTCCCTCAGCACTGCACTGGAGTGTCAGCCTAGATTTTTTGTGCTCAAGTCCCTGGAGTTGGACTTGAACCCACGACCTTCTGACTCAGACAGGGGTGCTACCCACTGAACCAATGGTTGATACGAAAGGCAACGGCTGAAGAGATTCGGAGCGGAGCAAAAATGCAGCCTCAACTAACCGTGCAAATTACGTATAACACACGCACAGGCCAAGGTTGTATCATAGTAAAGGAATAGAGCCCGTGTCCCCTTTAAGGCAGAGAGTTCGAGGGTCTGGAGCCCCGTGGAGGGTGGGAGCTGGTCACTCCAGGTCTTGTGTTGCTCTGTTGGTTCGGAGAGCGTTCTTGGAGGAGGTCAGAGCCTGGGAACCAGGTTGGATTATTGCCACGCTGTTTCATATAAATGAAAGACTAAAACCAGTCGCTGTAATCAAGCTTGTTGTTATAAAAATCACTCATGCGTGAATCACAAGTGCAGTTATTGTCGCTGGACCAACAACCATCAACATCCTGGGGGTCACCATTGACCAGAAACTTAACTGGACCAGCCACATAAATACTGTGGCTACAAGAGCAGGTCAGAGGCTGGGTATTCTGCGGCGAGTGTCTCACCTCCTGACTCCCCAAAGCCTTTCTACCATCTACAAGGCACAAGTCAGGAGTGTGATGGAATACTCTCCACTTGCCTGGATGAGTTGCAGCTCCAACAACACTCAAGAAGCTCGACACCATCCAGGACAAAGCAGCCCGCTTGATCGGCACCCCATCTACCACCTTAAACATTCACTCCCTCCACCACCGGCGCACCGTGGCTGCAGTGTGCACCATCTACAAGATGCACTGCAGCAACTCGCCAAGGCTTCTTCGACAGCACCTCCCAAACCCGCCACCTCTTCCACCTAGAAGGACAAGGGCAGCAGGCGCCTGGGAACACCACCACCTCCAAGTTCCCCTCCAAGTCACACACCATCCTGACTTGGAAATATATCGGCCGTTCCTTCATCGTTGCTGGGTCAAAATCCTGGAACTCCCTCCCTAACAGCGCTGTGGGAGCACCTTCACCACACGGACTGCAGCGGTTCAAGAAGGCGGCTCACCACCACCTTCTCGAGGGCGATTAGGGATGGGCAATAAATGCTGGGCCTTGCCAGCGACGCCCACATCCCAGGAATGAATAAAAAAAAGCCTTGGTTGCAAAGGTAACCGCTAAGAAATCCGCTAACAAGTATAAAAAAGAGGAGGGGCAGATGACTAAAATGGACAAAGTCCCGTTAATGGTTCAGTCCCACCACACAGAGGAGGGAACTCGCAGATTCCGTCTCCAGTCAGTGGAGAGCTAGCTAGCAGTCGGGGAGCTAGACTTTCAGTGTCCCCCCAAGGGCGGAGAGGGGAAGAGAAAACAGCCCACATTCCCATTCCCTGATCATCCATCCCTCCTGGCAAGCAGAGGACATGTTCTCAGAGCAGTTCTCGGTAGCAAGTCCAGGGAGAGTGATATTTCATTGGGAGATTCGATCCACTTTCTATACAAAGCCCTGGTTAGACCACAGGAGCACTGGGAGCAGTTCTGGGCACCGCACCTTAGGAAGGATGTATTGGTCTTGGAGGGAGTGCAGCGTAGGTTTACCAGAATGATACCCGGACTCCAAGGGTTAAATTACGAGGAGAGATTCCACAAACTAGGGTTGTATTCCCTGGAATTTAGATGGTTATGCGGTGATTGCATCAAAGTATTCCAGATATTAAGGGGAACAGATAGGGTAGATCGAGAGAAATATTTCCGCTGGTTGGGGAGTCTAGGACTAGGGGGCATCGTCTAAAAATTAGAGCCAGACCTTTGGGGAGTGAGGTTAGGAAACACTTCGACACACAAAGGGTGGTAGAAGTTTGGAACTCTCTTCCACAAACGGCAATTGAGAATCACAGAATCCCCACAGTGCAGATAGAGGCCATTTCGGCCCATCGAGCCTGCACCAACACATATCCCACCCTATCCCCGTAACCCCACGTATTTAATCCCCCTAAAACCAAGGGTCAATTTATCATAGCCAAATCAACCTAACCCGCACATCTTTGTACTGTGGGAGGAAACCGGAGCACCCGGAGGAAACCCACGCAGACACGGGGAGAATGTGCAAACTCCACACAGACAGTCACCCGAGGCCGGATTCGAACCCGGGTCCCTGGCGCTGTGAGGCAACAGTGCTAACCACTATGCCACCGTGTTGCCCCTAATTAACCTGGGGATCAATTGTTAATTAGGGTCCAGGCGGCTGAAGGCACGGCCGCCAATGGTGGAGCGAGAGAAATCGGGGGATGCGCATGAGGCCAGAATTGGAGGAGCGCAGAGATCTGGGAGGGTTGGAGGGCGGGAGGAGGTTACAGAGATAGGGAGAGGGGCGAGGAGGGATTTGAAAACAAGGATGAGAATTTTTTAAATGGAGGCATTGCTTAACCAGGAGCCAATGGAGGTCAGCGAGCACAGGATGGGTGAACGGGACTTGGTGCGAGTTAGGACACGGGGGCAGCAGCCGAGTTTTGGATGAACTCAAGTTTATGGATTAACACCATTTGTGAATTTTTGATGTTCAGTTAGTTGATGTCCAATCGCAGTGCTCACAGACGAAAAAATGTTTGTCTTCCGGTCTCACAATGTCCGATTTCCATTTCGTCTTTGTCTCCCACAGTCATCCGTTGTGATCTCCACTTCTTCTCTCCCTCTTTCTACAAGTGCCTTCTCCCCATCACGTGTACCGACTCTCTCTACCGCGTTCTCGCGGAAACAATTTTTTTTTCTTTATTCGTTCCCGGGATGTGGGCGTCGCTGGCAAGGCCGGCGTTTATTGCCCGTTCCCTAATCGCCCTGGAGAAAGTGGTGGCGAGCCTCCTTCTTGGACCGCTGCAGTCCGTGTGGTGAAGGTCCTCCCACACTGACTGTGTCGTAGCGGTTTACCAGAAAGGTTTCGGGAATGGGAGATCTTAGCTACATTGAAGTTTTCAAGATATTGAGGGTAGAGAGAGAGAGAAACTATTTCTGCTGGTTGGGGATTCTAGGACTAGGGGATGGGGGATCTTAGCTACAAGGACAGGTTGGAGAAGCTGGATTGGTTTTCATTAGAGCAAAGGAGGTTGAGGGGAGATTTGATGGAGGTGTACAAGATTATGACGGGTTTGGATAGGCTAGACGGGCAAAGGCTGTTCCCACTAGTTGATGGTACAAGGACTAGGGGACACAGATTTAAGGTTTTGGGCAAGAGATACAGGGGGGGGATGTGAGGAAAAACTTTTTTACGCAGTGAGTGGTGAGGACCTGGAACTCGCTGCCGACGGAAGTGGTGGAAGCGGACACACTCAATGTTTTCAAGGGGAGACTGGATAGGCACTCGAGGTGAATAAACTCGCAGGGCTACGGGGATAGAGCGGGGGGGAATGGGACTGACAGGATTGCTCGACAGAGAGCCGGCACGGACTCGATGGGCCGAATGGCCTCCTGCTGTGCCGTTATGACTCTCTGACTATAACGGAGTGTCTCGCTCGGCCATTTCAGAGGGCAGCTAAGAGTCAACCACATTGCTGTGGGTCTGGGGTCACGTACCGGCCAGACCGGGTCAGGGCAACAGATTTCCTTCCCTAAAAAGGACATCAGTGAACCAGACGGGTTTTTACGACACGAGCCTTTTAAATTCCTGATTTATTGAAATTAATGAACTGCATTTAAATTCCCCAGCGTCCGAGGTGGGATTTGAACTCGCGTCTCCGGAGCATTAGTCCAGGCCTCTGGATTACTGGCCCAGTAACAGAACCTCTAGACTGCCGATACTAAATTACAGCCGGTGGGAGGAATGGATGTGCCGCTGAACGAGCCCTTGGCCAAGTTCAAACCAGGCACTCGAGGTGAAAGGTCAACATCCAAACAACTGCTTCAACAAGTGTCTCGAGGTGGGGCTTTGGCGTTGGGAGGGGGTGGAGGAAAAAGATGGCGCTGGACACTGTACCACGCGCAGTTGCAACCCGCGTCTGTCCCCCGGGGCTACGGGCAGGGAAGGAGTCGGAGAGGAACCAAGGGAGAGAAACGCCCCATCGGGCTAGGGAGTTTGGGGGGGCAGGGACGAGCACGATCGGGCCCACTTACCAGCTGAACATAGTTGACCTTCTTCTGCTGGAGCTGCCTCAGAGCATGGAGAGCATCCTCCTCGACCGGAAACGCAATGCCCTGTAGCGTTGGCTGCCTGGTGTCGACGTTAACCTCTGTGTTTATCTGAGAGAATATTTTTTTTTTAAAAAGAGTCTCTTCTGTAACCGAACACACAGCAAAAACACACACATGCACACACAATCGGACACCCGCACGCACAACTTCATTCTTTAGTCTTAAGGAAAGAAAATCCTTATTCCTGTTACAATAGCACGCTCAAGGTTAGCAGTGACAGAAAGAAAGTCTCGCATTTCCACAGCTGCCTTTCACCACCTCAGGACGTCCCAAAGCGCTTCACAGCCAATGAAGGACTTTTTTTGAAGTGTGGTCACTGTTGTAATGTAGGAAGCGCGGCAGCAAATTTACGCACAGCACGATCCCACAATCAGCAATGTGATAATGACCAGATCATCTGTTTTTTTTTAAAGTGATGTTGGTTGAGGGATAAATATTGGGCCCAGAACACCGGGGAGAAATCCCCCCCTGCTCTTCTTCCAATAGTGGCCGTGGGATCTTTTACATCCACCTGAGAGGGCAGACGGGGCCTCGGTTTAACGTCTCGTCTGAAAGGCTGCCTCTCCGACAGTGCGGCGCTCCCTCAGTACTGCCCCTCCGACAGTGCGGCGCTCCCTCAGTACCGCCCCTCCGACAGTTCGGCGCTCCCTCAGTACCGCCTCTCCGACAGTGCGGCTCTCCCTCAGTACCGCCCCTCCGACAGTGCGGCGCTCCCTCAGTACCGCCTCTCCGACAGTTCGGCGCTCCCTCAGTACCGCCTCTCCGACAGTGCGGCTCTCCCTCAGTACCGCCCCTCCGACAGTGCAGCGCTCCCTCAGTACCGCCTCTCCGACAGTGCGGCGCTCCCTCAGCACCGCCCCTCCGACAGTGCGGCGCTCCCTCAGCACCGCCCCTCCGACAGTGCGGCGCTCCCTCAGTACCGCCCCTCCGACAGTGCGGCGCTCCCTCAGTACCGCCTCTCCGACAGTGCGGCGCTCCCTCAGTACCGCCCCTCCGACAGTGCGGCGCTCCCTCAGTACCGCCACAGCTGACAGTATTTCAGAGCGTTCTGGAATCAGCACCTCCGACACCGATAATACTTACAGCCCTCCCCCTTCTCTCCTCCACCGTCTGTTCTCTAGGTTCAAGAGGAGGACGGTCCCAGGTCCCTTCCCCGGTAATGCCGCCATTAGCTCCTCTCCGCCAAGGTGGCAGCAGGCACCCAACCACTTGCGTCAGTGCCCCCGGGTTACACATGGGCCATCCGGCCTGTCCCACACAATCGCGATACCTTGTTTATCACAATATACACACTGCACACCCCCCCCCCGAAACCGCCTGATCTCCTGGGCAAGGCGAGAAACCAGATCACAAAAAAATGGCCAATCTGGGCGGGAAAAAAATCTGGGAAATTCCTCTCCGACCCATCTAGGCGATTGAAACTAGACCAGCAGATCACTCTCTGGTCCTGAATTCCCTGCAGTACCTACCCTGCTGTAAGAGGTGATCTCCACCCCAGAACAGCCAGAAACAGGACGCGCTCTCGCTCGAAGGAATTCAGCGTTCCGCGTCCACCGCACGCGAGGGCAGCCTGTTCCAGAGGTCCGCTATTCTCCGGGAGAAGAACCGCCTCCTGACATCTACCCGAGATCGAGCCTCATACAACTGAAATCTGTAACCCCCTTGGCCCTCCCTAACCTATTGGATTACAATCTAGACCCATCATCATCTCGTACCAAAGGGAAATAGCAGCTTGGGTTCCCTCTCCCGATCGCCATCCAGCCGGATAGTGCGTGCATGCGCGAGTCAGGTAGGGACAAGATTGGGCCCGTGGTAGAACAGTCGCCGCCTGTGCCCTGACCCGAAGAATAGCACCCCTTGGGCAATGTAAGGTCAGAAATAGGGATGTTCGCTGATGACTGCACAGTGTTCAGTGCCATTCACAACTCCTCAGATAATGAAGCAGTCCATGCCCACATGCAACAAGATCTGGACAACATTCAGGCTTGGGCTGATAAGTGGCAGGTAACATTCGCGCCACACAAGTGCCAGGCAATGACTATCTCCAACAAGCGAGAGTCTAACCACCGCCCCTTGACATTCAACAGCATTACCATCACTGAATCCCCCACCATCAACATCCTGGGGGTCACCATTGACCAGAAACTTAACTGGACCAGCCACATAAATACTGTGGCTACAAGAGCAGGTCAGAGGCTGGGTATTCTGCGGCGAGTGTCTCACCTCCTAACTCCCCAAAGCCTTTCCACCATCTACAAGGCACAAGTCAGGAGTGTGATGGAATACTCTCCACTTGCCTGGATGAGTTGCAGCTCCAACAACACTCAAGAAGCTCGACACCATCCAGGACAAAGCAGCCCGCTTGATTGGCACCCCATCCACCACCTTAAACATTCACTCCCTCCACCACCGGCGCACCGTGGCTGCAGTGTGCACCATCTACAAGATGCACTGCAGCAACTCGCCAAGGCTTCTTCGGCAGAACCTCCCAAACCCGCGACCTCTTCCACCTGGAAGGCCAAGGGCAGCAGGCGCATGGGAACACCACCACCTCCAAGTTCCCCTCCAAGTCTCACACACCATCCCGACTTGGAAATATATCGGCCGTTCCTTCATCGTCGCTGGGTCAAAATCCTGGAACTCCCTCCCTAACAGCACTGTGGGAGTACCTTCACCACACGGACTGCAGCGGTTCAAGGCGGCGGCTCACCACCACCTTCTCGAGGGCAATTAGGGATGGGCAATAAATGCCGGGCCTTGCCAGCGATGCCCACATCTCATAAACGTGGCCAACTCCTATTTCTTATGTTCGTATTTGATTTTTGGACTCTCGGGGAATCGAGGGATATGGAGATCGGGGCGGGAAGGTGGAGTTGAGGTCGAAGATCAGCCGCGATCTCATTGAATGGCGGAGCAGGCTCGAGGGGCCGAATGGCCGACTCCTGCTCCTAATTTTTATGTGCCAGAGGGCGCGCGGTGCCCGTGAGACCCCGTACCCCAGCAAGAGTCAGGAACGAAAGGGAGAAACGCGTGATCCAGACAGGACACACACACACAAATCGTTTCACAGCACACAAACACACACGGGCATGCACAGGGGAGGTTCTGCAATTCCCCCCCGCACTGACAACCTACCGAGCCACACACGGACTCCTGCCGTGACCCACAAAAGCAGCACAGACAGCACACGTCACTGCGGTCCCAGTCAGACTATAAAACAACGAGCAAGGTTTACTGACTGACCACTCGCAACATCAAGTCTGAAAACGCCCAACAAAGGCACCAAGAAGCCTTGAATAAAGCGCCAACAAAGGGTGTCAGGAAGGTCGAGGAAGGAGAGTTACACCATCGACAGTGGATATCCAAAGAGACTCAAGGGGCTCCAGGTACATAGATCATGAACAGGTAAAGAAAATAATCAAAAAGGCTAATGGGATGCTGGCCTTTAGATCTAGAGGACTAGAGTACAAGGGGGTAGAAGTTATGCTGCAGCTATACAAAGCCCTGGTTAGACCACACCTGGAGCACTGGGAGCAGTTCTGGGCCCCACACCTCAGGAAGGATATATTGGAGGGAGTGCAGCAGAGGTTTACCAGAATGATACCCGGACTCCAAGGGTTAAATTACAAGGAGCGATTCCACAAACTAGGGTTGTATTCCCTGGAATTTAGAAGGTTAAGGGGTCGATCTGATTGAAGTTTTCAAGATATTGAGGGTAGAGAGAGAGAAACTATTTCTGCTGGTTGGGGATTCTAGGACTAGGGGATGGGGGATCTTAGCTACAAGGACAGGTTGGAGAAGCTGGATTGGTTTTCATTAGAGCAAAGGAGGTTGAGGGGTGATTTGATGGAGGTGTACAAGATTATGACGGGTTTGGATAGGCTAGACGGGCAAAGGCTGTTCCCACTAGTTGATGGTACAAGGACTAGGGGACACAGATTTAAGGTTTTGGGCAAGAGATACAGGGGGGGACGTAAGGAAAAACTTTCTTACGCAGCGAGTGGCGAGGACCTGGAACTCGATGCCGAGGGAAGTGGTGGAAGCGGAGACACTTGATGTTTTCAAGGGGAGACTGGATAGGCACTCGAGGGAAATATACTTGCAGGGCTACGGGGACAGAGCGGAGGAATGGGACTGACTGGATTGCTCGACAGAGAGCCGGCACGGACTCGAGGGGCTGAACGGCCTCCTTCTGTTCCTAATGTAACAGGCTCGAGGGGGCTGAATGGCCTCCTCCTGTTCCTAATGTAACAGGCTCAAGGGGCTGAACGGCCTCCTCCTGTTCCTAATGTAACAGGCTCAAGGGGCTGAACGGCCTCCTCCTGTTCCTAATGTAACAGGCTCGAGGGGCTGAACGGCCTCCTCCTGTTCCTAATGTAACAGGCTCGAGGGGCTGAACGGCCTCCTCCTGTTCCTAATGTAACAGGCTCGAAGGGGTTGAACGGCCTCCTCCTGTTCCTCATGTAACAGGCTCGAGGGGGCTGAATGGCCTCCTCCTGTTCCTAATGTAACAGGCTCGAGGGGCTGAACGGCCTCCTCCTGTTCCTATGTTCCTTTCCCCAGAGAGTGGTGAGAATGTGGAACTCGCTCCCACGGGGAGTGGTTGAGGCGAATAGCGTCGATGCATTTAAGGGGAAGCTGGATAAACACACGAGGGAGAAAGGAATAGAAGGAAACGGTGAGATGAAGAGGGGCAGGAGGAGGCCCGTGTGGAGCACAAACATCGCGGACGTCGGCAGAACCAGACAACCGAAGCACGAACAGAGCGCCTCGCTCCCAGGCGTTTACCTCGCTGATCTTCATCTGCCGCAGCTCCTGTTCGGCGGCAGTCAGGGGCGCAGGGGCTGCATCCGAGACCAGAAACTTCTTGTAGCCGTTCAGAGTGATGTCGTCCTGCAACAGAGAGAGAGAGAGAGACGGTGAGAAAGCAGGTCAGAGCCCGCGGTTCACAAGAAAGCCCAGTGAAACTGGATTAACTGGAGCTCCAGCAGATCAGAACATAAGAACATAAGAAATAGGAGCAGGAGTCGGCCAATCGGCCCCTCGAGCCTGCTCCGCCATTCAATAAGATCATGGCTGATCTGATCCTAACCTCAAATCTAAAGAACACAAGAAGTAGGAGCAGGACCCGGTCACTCGGCCCCTGGGCCCGCTCCGCCACCCACAGGGCCTTGACCGATCCGAACTCAGCCTCATGTCCAATTTCCTGCCCGCTCCCCGTAACCCCTAATTCCCTTTACTTCTAGGAAACTGTCTATTTCTGTTTTAAATTTATTTAATGTCGCAGCTTCCACAGCTTCCTGGGGCAGCAAATTCCACAGACCTACTACCCTCTGAGTGAAGAAGTTTCTCCTCATCTCAGTTTTGAAAGAGCAGCCCCTTATTCTCAGATTATGCGCCCTAGTTCTAGTTTCACCCATCATTGGGAACATCCTCCCCGCATCCACCCGATCAAGCCCCTTCACAATCTTATATGTTTCAATAAGATCGCCTCTCATTCTTCTGAACTTCAATGAGTAGAGTCCCAATCTACCCAACCTCTCCTCATATGTCCACCCCCTCATCCCGGGGATTAACCGAGTGAACCTTCTTTGTACTGCCTCGAGAGCAAGTGTGAAGTGGAATTTCCTCTCGCCACCCCTCACCCTCCCCATCCCACACAAACCAAAACTCCGCAACATACCAACTGCGTGGCAAAGACCTCGTCCTTGATGTGTCCACCACCAAACTCCTTCTTCACCGTGGCCCTGGTCGCTGCGTAGATCATCTTCTGCCGAATCTGAAACACAGCAGGGGAGGGAGAGAGAGAGAGAGAGAGAGAGAGAGAGATCAGCCCAAGTCACACCATGCACGGCCACACAAACCACCTCACACTACGAGCAGCACAGAGTAATGGCCTGTCGCTTGCATAAGAAATAGGATCAGGAGGAGGCCATTCGGCCCCTCGCACCTGCTCCGCCATTCAATAAGATCATGGCTGATCTTTGACCTCAACTCCACTTACCCGCCCGATCCCCATATCCGTTGATTCCCTTAATATTCAAAAATCTATCGATCTCTGTCTTGAATATACTCAACGACTGAGCCTCCACAGCCCTCTGGGGTAGAGAATTCCAAAGATTCACCGCCCTCTGAGTGAAGAAATTCCTCCTCATCTCAGTCCTAAATGGCCGACCCCTTATCCTGAGATTGTGACCCCTGGTTCTAGACTCTCCAGCCAGGGGGGAAACAGCCTCTCAGCATCTACCCTGTCAATCCCCCTCAGAATCTTATGTTTCAATGAGATCACCTCTCATTCTTCTAAACTCTAGAGAATATAGGCCTAGTCTACTCATACGAACATATGAATTAGGAGCAGGAGTCGGCCCCTCGGCCCCTCGAGCCTGCTCCGCCATTCAATAAGATCATGGCTGATCCGATTACTCCACATTCCCGCCTACCCCCGATAACCTTTCACCCCCTTGCTTATCAAGAATCTATCTACCTCTGCCTTAAAAATATTCAAAGACTCTGCTTCCACCGCCCTCTGAGGAAGAGAGTTCCAAAGACTCACGACCCTCTGTGAGAAAACATTTCTCCTCATCCCTGTGTTAAATGGGCGACCCCTTATTTTTAAACAGTGACCCCGAGTTCTAGATTCTCCCACAAGAGGAAACATCCTCTCCACATCCACCCTGTCCAGACCCCCTCAGGATCTTCTATATTTCAATCAAGTCACCCCTTACTCTTCTAAACTCCAGCGGATACAAGCCTAGCCTGTCCAGCCTTTCCTCATAAGACAACCCGCCCATTCCAGGGATTAGTCTAGTAAACCTTCTCTGAACTGCTTCCAACGCACTTACATCCTTCCTTAAATAAGGAGACCAATACTGTACACAGTACTCCAGATGTGGTCTCACCAATGCCTGTATAACTGTATTCAATTCCCCTCTCAATAAACGATAACATTCGATTAGCTTTCCTAATTACTTGCTGTACCTGCATAGTAACCTTTTGCGATTCATGCACTAGGACACCCAGATCCCTCTGCCTCTCAGAGCTCTGCAATCTCTCAATTTCTCTTCCATCTCCCATCAAACACTCCCAGGGCAGGTACAGCATGGGTTAGATACAGAGTAAAGCTCCCTCTACACTGTCCCCATCAAACACTCCCAGGGCAGGTACAGCACGGGTTAGATACAGAGTAAAGCTCCCTCTACACTGTCCCCATCAAACACTCCCAGTGCAGGTACAGCACAGGTTAGATACAGATAAAGCTTCCTTTACACTGGCCGACCCCTTATCCTCAGACTGTGCCCCCTGGTTCTAGACTCCCCAGCCAGTGGAAACATCCTCCCTGCATCTACCCTGTCAATCCCCTTAATAATATTATATGTTTCAATGAGATCTCCCCTCAATCTTCTAATCTCTCGGGAATATAGGCCTAGTCTACTCAATCTCTCCTCATAGGACAATCCCAGGAATCAGTCTGGTGAACCTTCGTTGCACTCCCTCTATGGCAAGTATATCCTTCCTTAGATAAGGAGACCAAAACTGTGCACAATACTCCAGGTGTGGTCTCACCAGGGCCCGATATAATTGCAGCAAGACGTCTTTACTCTTCTACTCAAATCCTCTCAAAGAGAAAGACATCCTCGGATTGCAGTATCACTTCCGGAGGTCCGAGAATCTCGTTTTAGTGCCAACCCTCATCTCCCGCCCTCTATTCGCCCTGCCGAATATCGTTCCGAAGTGAGAGAGTTTCCTCTGTTCCCCACCCTCCGACCCCCCTCCCCACAGGATGTGATCTTACAGACGAGCAGTCCGGCGACCAGGATATGAAGATCCACTCCAGTCCCTGTGCGTTGCGGCTGTCGAGGCAATACAGGATGTAGCAGGGCTGCGTCTTCCGGAGCAGCGGGAGCACCAGCTCGTCGTAATCCTGGTCCCACGTCCTCCCCGGCTTCCTGCGCTCGCCCGCAACGAGGTGCTCTGGAAACAAGAGAGAGAGGGTCACGTCAAGACTGGCACACAGGCCACCGCACCGCCTACCTTCCCTTTAAGCTCGAGCAACAGCACCTCATCTTTCGATTAGGCACTTTACAGCCTCAACATCGAGTTCAACAATTTCAGATCAGAACATAAGAAGTCGGAGCAGGAGTCGGCCATACAACCCTTCGGGCCTGCTCCGCCATTCAATAGGATCATGGCTGATCCGAACCTAGACTCACGTCCACTTCCCTGCCCGCTCCCCATAACCCTTCATTCCCTTATCAGCGAGGAAACTGTCTATCTCCGTTTTAAATTTATTTAATGTCACAGCTTCCACAGCTCTCTGAGGTAGCAAATTCCATAGATTTACTACCCTCTGAGTGAAGAAGTTTCTCCTCATCTCAGTTTTGAAACGGCAGCCCCTTATTCTAAGATTATGCCCCCTAGTTCTAGTCTCACCCATCAGTGGAAACATCCTCCCCGCCTCCACCCGATCAAGCCCCCTCACAATCTTATATGTTTCGATAAGATCGCCGCTCATTCTTCTGAATTCCAATGAGTAGAGGCCCAACCTGCTCAACCTTTCCTCATAAGTCAACCCCCTCATCTCCGGAATCGACCGAGTGAACCTTCTCTGAACTGCCTCGAGAGCAAGTATATCTTTTCTTAAATATGGAAACCAAAACTGTACGCAGTACTCCAGGTGTGGCCTCACCAGTACCCTGTATAGCTGAAGCAAGACTTCCCTGCTTTTATACTCCATCCCCCTTGCAATAAAAGCCAAGATTCCATTGGCCTTCCTGATCAGCTGCTGTACCTGCATACTAACCTTCTGTGTTTCATGCACCAGGACCCCCAGATCCCTTTGTACTGTAGCACTTTGCCTCTGCCCCTATCTTTTTTTCCCTCTCTCTCACACATGGCAGCTATTGATGATTCTGCCATTGCCATTTACACCTCCTCTAGACCATCTTTTGTTTCTTAACTTGTCCTATTACCCTCTCCTCTCGCCTCACACCATCATCCCTTTTGTCATTTAATCTCTCCTGCCTTCCATCCCATCACAGACCGTCCCTTTTGTTCGTTCCCTCCCTCTCCCCGCCCCTTGACTTGCTTAAAAACAGAAGATGCTGGAGATACTCAGCAGGTCAGGCAGCATCTGTGGGGAGAGAAACAGAGTTAACGTTTCAGGTCTGTGACCCTTCGTCAGAACTGGAAAAAGCTGGAGATGGAACAGGTTTTTAAGCAAGTGTAGGGGCAGGGAAAGGGGGGGGGAGGACAGAACAAAAGGGAAGGTCTGTGATAGGATGGAAGGCAGGAGAGATTAAGAGACATTAAGAGATGATAGTGCAAGGCCAAAGGAGATGGTAATGGGACAAGTTAAGAAACAAAAGATGGCTCTAGATGAAGTGTAAATGGTGATGGCTGAATGATTGACAGCTGCCATGTGAGAGAGAGAGAAAAAAAAATGGGGAAAAAAAGAGATAGGGGCAGATGTTATGGTCTGAAATTGTTGGAACTCAATGTTGAGTCCAGGAGTTTTGAGTACAGGAGTAAAGAAGTCTTACTCCAATTATATAGGGCCTTGGTGAGACCACACCTGGAGTACGGTGTACAATTTTGGTCTCCTTACCCAAGGAAGGATATACTTGCCATAGAGGGAGTGCAGCGAAGGTTCACCAGACTGATTCCTGGGATGGCAGGACTGTCGTATGAGAAGAGATTGAGTAAACTAGGCCTGTATTCTCTTGAATTCAGAAGAATGAGAGGGGATCTCATTGAAGCATACAAAATGATTACAGGGCTTGATAGGGTGGATGCTGGGAGAATGTTTCCCTTGGCTGGAGAGTCTAGAACCAGGGGCCACAGCCTCAGGATAAAGGGTCGGCCATTCAGGACTGAGTTGAGGAGGAATTTCTTCACACAGAGGGTGGTGAATCTTTGGAATTCTCTACCCCAGAGGACTGTGGAGGCTCAGTCGTTGGGTATATTCAAAACAGAAGTCGATAGATTTCTGACTAGTAAGGGCATCAAGTGATATGGCGATAGGGCCGGTGAATGGAGTTGAGGTCGAAGATCAGCCATGATCTCATCGAATGGCGGAGCAGGCTCGAGGGGCCAAATGGCCGACTCCTGCTCCTATTTCTTACGTTCTTAGAAGTCTGTAAAGTGCCGAATCGAAAGATGAGGTGCTGTTCCTCGAGCTTTCGTCGAGCTTCATTGGAACAGTGCAAGAGGCCGAGGACGGTGAGGTCTTGCTTAAAAACCCGTTCCATTGCCAGCTTTTCCCAGTTCTGACGAAGGGTCATCGACCTGAAACGTTAACTCGGCTTCTCTCTCTCCACAGATACTGCCTGGCCTGCTGAGTATTTCCAGCATTTTCTGTTTTTTATTCCCTTTAAGCTGCGCTCTGGAGCTCCAGTGGATTTTTGGAGAGGCCGGGCGGCCCTAAAAAAAACTGCTCACCTCACCGCCCCTCTCCTCTCCCCTCTCCACACCACCCCCCCTCCCTGCTCCCCTCCCCGCACTAGGCCCTGTTGGATGAGTCAATGCTCTCTGGAGGGGAGAGTGAAGATCCATTCTGATAGCTCGAGGGGGAAGAGAGCCGTCACCATCCAGAGACAGAGGCGGCCCTCTGGTACCTCGCTATCCTTCACGCGCAGTCCGCCCAGGCCGCAGGTGTTGGCAGGCCATTCGACCTTGGGGGGCAATCGCAGCTGCGACTGGTCCGGTCCTTACCCAACACCCACACACTTTCCCCAGCAGCAGTTTACTGGATAGTAATCGGGGCGGGGTGGGGGGGGGGAACGAAAACTCCCTCCCAAAGCCACTGCAACACCTGACCCCACCCCGGTGTACTCAGCACAGATCTGGGGGGGGCGGGGGTAATCCAGAGGCCATCCAGCTCAATGTGGCTCGGTCCGACAGGCGTTTCTCTCACCCACCGAGGCACCATCAACAACGACTTGCATTTATATAGCGCCTTTAACGTAGTAAAACGTCCCAAGGCGCCTCACAGGAGCGTAAATCAGACAAAATTTGACACCGAGCCACACAAGGAGATATTAGGGACAGGGGTCCAAAAGCTTGGTCAAAGAGGTCGGTTTTAAGGAGCGTCTTAAAGGAGGAGAGGTTCACTCGGTTGATTCCGGAGATGAGGGGTTTGACTTATGAGGAGAGGTTGAGTAGGTTGGGCCTCTACTCATTGGAATACAGAAGAATGAGAGGCGATCTTATCGAAACATAGAAGATTGTGAGGGGGCTTGATGGGGTGGAGGCGGGGAGGATGTTTCCACTGATGGGTGAGACTAGAACTAGGGGGCATAATCTTAGAATAAGGGGCTGCCGTTTCAAAACTGAGATGAGAAACTTCTTCACTCAGAGGGGCAGTAAATCGATGGAATTTGCTACCTCAGAGAGCTGTGGAAGCTGCGACATTAAATAAATTTAAAACGGAGATAGACAGTTTCCTCGCTGATAAGGGAATGAAGGGTTATGGGGAGCGGGCAGGGAAGTGGACGTGAGTCTAGGTTCGGATCAGCCATGATCCTATTGAATGGCGGAGCAGGCCCGAGGGGTCGTATGGCCGACTCCTGCTCCTACTTCTTACGTTCTTATGTTCTTCTGAGAGAGAGGCAGAGAGGTTTAGGGAGGGAATTCCAGAGCTCGGGGCCCTGGCGCGGTCGCCAATGGTGGAGTGATTAAAATTGAGGATGTGCAAGAGGCCAGAATTGGAGGAGCGCAGAGATCTGGGAGGGTTGTTGCGGAGGAAGTTACAGAGATAGGGAGGGGCCATGGAGGGATTTGAAAACAAGGATGAGAATTTTGAAATCGAGGCGCTGCTTAACCGGGAGCCAATGTAGGTCAGCGAGCACAGGGGGTGATGGGTGAACGGGACTTGGTGCGAGTTAGGACACGGGGCAGCCGAGTTTTGGATGACCTCAAGTTTACGGAGGGTGGAATGTGCGAGGCCGGCCAGGAGTGCGTTGGAATAGTCGAGTCTGGAGGGGACAAAGGCAGGGACGAGGGTTTCAGCAGCGGCTGAGCTGAGGCAGGGGCGGAGACGGGCGATGTTACGGAGGTGGAAGTAGGCGGTCTTAGTGATGGCGCGGAGATGTGATCGGAAGCTCATCTCGGGGTCAGATAGGACACCAAGGTTGCGAACAGTCTGGTTCAGCCTCAGACAGATGCCAGAGAGAGGGATGGAGTCGGGGGCTGGGACCGAAGACAATGGCTTCGGTCTTCCCTATATTTAGCTGAAGGATATTTCTGCTCATCCAGTACTGGATGTTGGACAAGCAGCCTGAACATTGAGAGACACGGGAGGGGTCGAGAGAGGATATCCAGGGAATTAAGAGACCAATATTTGAATAGAAGTCGGAATGAACCCAACAGAGGAGGGAGTGTGCGGGGTTCCAGTACCATCACTGATGAGGACCTGAATCAGTCGGACAGAACCATCCTTCGAGCGAGAGAACAGCTGGAGCAATTCGGGCGAGGCTGTAAAAACACAAAAAGACACAAGACCGTCAGGGAGGTAAATATTGGCCCCAGGACACACGGGAGCACTCCTCACTGCTCTCCTTCCAATGGTGGCCGTGAGATCTTTTACATCCACCTGAGAGGGCAGACTGCCCCTCCGACAGTGCGGCGCTCCCTCAGTACCGCCCCTCCGACAGTGCGGCGCTCCCTCAGTACCGCCCCTCCGACAGTGCGGCGCTCCCTCAGTACCGCCCCTCCGACAGTGCGGCGCTCCCTCAGTACCGCCCCTCCGACAGTGCGGCGCTCCCTCAGTACCGCCCCTCCGACAGTGCGGCTCTACATCAGTACCGCCCCTCCGACAGTGCGGCGCTCCCTCAGTACCGCCCCTCCGACAGTGCGGCGCTCCCTCAGTACCGCCCCTCCGACAGTGCGGGGCTTCCTCAGTACCGCCCCTCCGACAGTGCGGCGCTCCCTCAGTACCGCCCCTCCGACAGTGCGGCGCTCCCTCAGTACCGCCCCTCCGACAGTGCGGCGCTCCCTCAGTACCGCCCCTCCGACAGTGCGGCGCTCCCTCAGTACCGCCCCTCCGACAGTGCGGCGCTCCCTCAGTCCCGCCCCTCCGACAGTGCGGCTCTCCATCAGTACCGCCCCTCCGACAGTGCGGCGCTCCCTCAGTACCGCCCCTCCGACAGTGCGGCGCTCCCTCAGTACCGCCCCTCCGACAGTGCGGGGCTTCCTCAGTACCGCCCCTCCGACAGTGCGGCGCTCCCTCAGTACCGCCCCTCCGACAGTGCGGCGCTCCCTCAGTACCGCCCCTCCGACAGTGCGGCTCTCCCTCAGTACCGCCCCTCCGACAGTGCGGCGCTCCCTCAGTACCGCCCCTCCGACAGTGCGGCGCTCCCTCAGTACCGCCCCTCCGACAGTGCAGGGCTCCCTCAGTACCGCCCCTCCGACAGTGCGGCGCTCCCTCAGTACCGCCCCTCCGACAGTGCGGCGCTCCCTCAGTACCGCCCCTCCGACAGTGCAGGGCTCCCTCAGTACCGCCCCTCCGACAGTGCGGCGCTCCCTCAGTACCGTCCCTCCGACAGTGCGGCGCTCCCTCAGTACCGCCCCTCCGACAGTGCGGCGCTCCCTCAGTACCGCCCCTCCGACAGTGCGGCGCTCCCTCAGTACCGCCCCTCCGACAGTGCGGCGCTCCCTCAGTACCGTCCCTCCGACAGTGCGGCGCTCCCTCAGTACTGGCACTGGGAGTGTTAGCCTGGATTTTTGTGCTCGAGTCTCTGGAATAGGGGCTCAAACCCACAACCTTCTGACTCAGAGGCGAGAGTGAGACCCACTGAGCCCTGGCCGACACTATTGAGTGTGTCGGTGAGGTTGAAATCAATGTAAAAGACACAGGCCTCTTGAACCTCATGGTCCTCCTCCTGTTGCTAAAAATGGTTCCATTCTGGCTGCTCTCCCCACGATTAAATAACCACTGGTACCCTGGGAACCTTGCACGACAGTGAAATCCTCGTGCTAGAAACACAGAGAGTTAGCATGCAGGTACAGCAAGCAATTAGGAAAGCAAATGGCATGTTGGCCTTTATTGCAAGGGGGTTGGAGTATAAGAGTAAGGAAGTCTTGCTACAATTGTACAGGGCCTTGGTGAGACCGCACCTGGAGTACTGGGCACAGTTCTGGTCTCCTTATCTAAGGAAGGATATACTTGCCATAGAGGGAGTGCAACGAAGGTTCACTAGACTGATTCCTGGGATGGGGGGATTGTCCTATGAGGAGAGATTGAGTAGACTAGGCCTATATTCTCTAGAGTTTAAGAACATAAGAATTAGGAGCAGGAGGTGATCTGATTGAAACATGTAAGATTCTGAGTGGAGATTGACAGGGTAGATGCTGAGAGGCTGTTTCCTCCTGGCTGGAGAGTCTAGAACCAGGGGTCACAGTCTCAGGATAAGGGGTCGGCCATTTAGGACTGAGATGAGGAGGAATTTCTTCACTCAGAGGGCGGTGAATCTTTGGAATTCTCTACCCCAGAGGGCTGTGGAGGCTCAGTCGTTGAGTATATTCAAGGCTGAGATCGAGAGATTTTTGGACTCTAGGGGAATTGAGGGATCAGGGCGGGAGAGTGGAGTTGAGGTCGAAGATCAGCCATGATCTTATTGAATAAGAACATAAGAAATAGGAACAGGAGTAGGCCATTCAGCCCCTCGAGCCTGCTCCGCCATTCAATAAGATCATGGCTGATCTGATCTTGGCCTCAACTCCACTTCCCTGCCTGCTCCCCATAACCCTCGACTCCCTTATCGTTCAAAAATCTGTCTATCTCCACCTTAAATATATTCACTGACCCAGCCTCCACAGCGCTCTGGGGAAGAGAATTCCAAAGATTCACGACCCTCTGAGAGAAGAAATTCCTCCTCATCTCCGTCTTAAATGGGCGACCCCTTATCCTGAAACTGTGCCCCCTAGTTCTAGATTCTCCCACGAGGGGAAACATCCTCTCTGCATCTACCCTGTCGAGCCCCTTCAGAATCTTATATGTTTCAATAAGATCACCTCTCATTCTTCTAAACTCCAATGAGTATAGGCTCAACCTTTCCTCATAAGTCAAACCCCTTCATCTCCGGAATCAACCCAGTGAACCGTCTCTGAACTGCCTCCAATGCAAGTATATCCTTCCTTAAATAAGGAGACCAAAACTGTACGCAGTACTCCAGGTGTGGTCTCACCAACGCCCTGTACAGTTGTAGCAGGACTTCCCTACTTTTATACTCCAACCCCCTTGCAATAAAGGCCAACATTCCATTTGCCTTCCTAATTACTTGCTGTACCTGCGTGCTAACTTTTTGTGTTTCATGCACAAGGACCCCCAGGTCCCTCTGTACCTCAGCATTTTGTAATCTCTCCCCATTTAAATAATAATTTGCTTTTTTATTTTTCCTACCAAAGTGGATAACCTCGCACTTTCCCACATTAAACTCCACCTGCCAGATTTTTGCCCACTCGCTTAGCCTGTCTGTATCCCTTTGGAGATTCTTTGCGTCCTCCACACAACTTGCTTTCCCACCTATCATCAGCAAAGGTTGAGAGGAGATTTGATAGCGGTGTTCAAAATCATGAGGGGTCTGGACAGAGTAGAGAGAGAGAGAAACGGGCGGGAAGGCGGAGTTGAGGTCAAAGATCAGCCAATAATCTGATTGAATGGCGGAGCGGGCTCACGGGGCCGAATGGCCTCCTCCTGCCCCTAATCCTTACGTTCTTACAATCAGATTCGTGGCCGGCGGAGGGGCTGCCATTTGGGCTGTTGGCCGAGCGACCTTCGGTAAGAGAACGAACGACCCACAAATATCTTCCCCCAACCCGGAACCCGGTCAGGGGGAAGTAACAGTTTCAATCTCACTCCACGACTCGCCGATATCTCGCAGACACATTCAGGAGAAAAAGGGGAACCATGTTCGAGGAGGTCTGGTATGCAAGCAACAATATTGGGCCTGGAATTTCACACAACATCCCCTTTACCTTGAACATCAAACTATCATACAACAACAACAACAACTTGTATTTATCCAGCGCCTTTAACGCAGTAAAACGTCCCAAGGCGCTTCACAGGAGCGATTATCGAACAAATTGACCCCGAGCCACATAAGGAGATATTAGGACCGGTGACCAAAAGCTTGGTCAAAGAGGTCGGTGCTAAGCAGCGTCTTAAAGGAGGAGGGAGAGAGGCGGAGAGGTTTAGGGAGGGAATTCCAGAGCTCGGGGGCCCTGGCGCGGTCGCCAACGGCGGAGCGACGGAAATCGGGAGATGCGCAAGAGGGCAGAATTGGAGGAGCGCAGAGATCTCGGAGGCTGGAGGACGTTACAGAGATAGGGAGGAGGGGCGAGGACCACGGAGGGATTTGAAGACAAGGATGGGAATTTTAAAATGGAGGCGTTGCCGGACCGGGAGGCAGTGTAGGTCAGCGAGCACAAGGGGTGGTGATGGGTGAACGGGACTCGGTGCGGGTTAGGACACGGGGGGGGCAGCCGAGTTTTAGATGAGCTGATGGTTACAGAGGGTGGAAGGTGTGAGGCCGGGCAGGAGTGCGTGGAAATAGTCGAGTCTGGAGGGGGACAAAGGCATGGATGAGGGTTTCAGCAGCGGATGAGCTGAGGCAGGGGCGGAGACAGGCGATGTTACAGAGGTGGAAACAGCAGTCAGTTCAGCGGCAACGGTTTGACTGGCTGGTCAGACAGCGACACTCCGGCAATCCTGATTGGCCACTCACTCCGTGTTTTAATCAGGAAAAAAAGACTTCCCATTCGAGTCTCGTCCCAGGGACCTCAGATTTTAAACTCAAGCTCTTGGGAGAAATTCACTGCTATTCTTGAATTTAATCTTAACCTCCGGGAAAAAATCTTCAATCAGAATTTTAATTTCTGCCTTCCAACAAGCTTAATGACCTGAGTCGAACTCCATTTTTAATCACCTTGCTTTCAATAAAAGGAATTTAGTGAAAACAGTGATCTTATTCAACTCTTATTTTCTTTTAATATTTTGGGTTAGACCCTCGAATAAAAATAAACCTTACCATCCGGGAACAGGTATGCAACAGCACATCACTGCACACCCAAGCTCGGATCACAAGGTTGTGGGTTCAAGTCTCGCTCCAGAGACTTGAGCACAAAAATCTAGGCCCGACACTCCAGTACAGTACTGAGGGAGCGCCGCACTGTCAGAGGGGCAGTACTGAGGGAGCGCCGCACTGTCGGAGGGACGGTACTGAGGGAGCGCCGCACTGTCGGAGGGGCAGTACTGAGGGAGCGCCGCACTGTCAGAGGGGCGGTACTGAGGGAGCGCCGCACTGTCGGAGGGGCGGTACTGAGGGAGCGCCTCACTGTCGGAGGGGCGGTACTGAGGGAGCGCCGCACTATGGGAGGGGCGGTACTGAGGGAGCGCCGCACTGTCGGAGGGGCGGCACTGAGGGAGCGCCGCACTGTCGGAGGGACGGTACTGAGGGAGCGCCGCACTGTCGGAGGGGCAGTACTGAGGGAGCGCCGCACTGTCAGAGGGGCGGTACTGAGGGAGCGCCGCACTGTCGGAGGGGCGGTACTGAGGGAGCGCCTCACTGTCGGAGGAGCGGTACTGAGGGAGCGCCGCACTGTCGGAGGGGCGGTACTGAGGGAGCGCCGCACTGTCGGAGGGGCGGCACTGAGGGAGCGCCGCACTGTCGGAGGGACGGTGCTGAGGGAGCGCCGCACTGTGGGAGGGGCGGTACTGAGGGAGCGCCGCACTGTCGGAGGGGCGGTACTGAGGGAGCGCCGCACTGTCGAAGGGGCGGTACTGAGGGAGCGCCGCACTGTCGGAGGGGCAGTGCTGAGGGAGCGCTGCACTGTCGGAGGGGCGGTACTGAGGGAGCGCCGCACTGTCGGAGGGGCGGTACTGAGGGAGCGCCGCACTGTCGGAGGGGCAGTACTGAGGGAGCGCCGCACTGTCGGAGGGGCGGTACTGAGGGAGCGCCGCACTGTCGGAGGGGCGGTACTGAGGGTGCGCCGCACTGTCGGAGGGGGTTACTGAGGGAGCGCCGCACTGTCGGAGGGGCAGTACTGATGGAGCGCCGCACTGTCGGAGGGGCGGTACTGTGGGAGCGCCGCACTGTGGGAGGGGCGGTACTGAGGGAGCGCCGCACTGTCGGAGGGGCGGTACTGAGGGAGCGCCGCACTGTCGGAGGGGCGGTGCTGAGGGAGCGCCGCACTGTCGGAGGGGCAGTACTGAGGGAGCGCCGCACTGTCGAGGGGCAGTACTGAGGGAGCGCCGCACTATCGGAGGGGCAGTACTGAGGGAGCGCCGCACTGTCGGAGGGGCGGTACTGAGGGAGCGCCGCACTGTCGGAGGGGCGGTACTGAGGGAGCGCCCACTTCCACTAAACCTACCGCTGTCCCGTTCACTCCCCTTCATACATTTAGTAAAAGGACAGATTGCACATGGGAGGCATAAACCGGGCAACTACAGGCCAGTCTAGGACTAGGGGGCAGAGTCTAAAAATTAGAGCCAGGCCTTTCGGGAGTGAAGTTAGGAAACATTCGACACACAGAGGGAGGTAGAAGATTCGAACTCTCTTCTGCAAACGGCAATTGGTGCTAGATCAATTGTTAATTTTGAATCTGAGATTGGTAGACTTTTGTTAACCAAAGGTATTGAGGGATACGGGCCAAAGGCGGGGAGATGGAGTTAGGTCGCAGATCAGCCACGATCTCATTGAATGGTGGAACAGGCTCGAGGGGCCGAATGGCCTCCTTCTGTGTTGTCTCGTTCTATGTTCCTATGGATTCTCAAAGCACACTGTACAGCGCAGACACCCATGTGGATAGGGGTGGGTCACCTTGCATCATAGCGGCTTCCCGTTAGAGTGAGATGTTCCAGACAGTGGACTCAGACAGGCACCACAGTCATTGGGCAATGCGCTGAGAGGAAACCTTGTCGGCCATGGCTCAGTGGGCAGCACGCTCGCCTCTGAGTCAGAAGGTTGTGGGTTCAAGTCCCACTCCAGAGACTTGAGCACAAAAATCTAGGCTGACGCTCCCAGTGCAGTGCTGAGGGAGCGCCGCACTGTCGGAGGGGCGGTACTGAGGGAGCGCCGCACTGTCGGAGGGGCGGTACTGAGGGAGCGCCGCACTGTCGGAGGGGCGGTACTGAGGGAGCGCCGCACTGTCGGAGGGGCGGTACTGAGGGAGCGCCGCACTGTCGGAGGGGCGGTACTGAGGGAGCGCCGCACTGTCGGAGGGGCGGTACTGAGGGAGCGCCGCACTGTCGGAGGGGCGGTACTGAGGGAGCGCCGCACTGTCGGAGGGGCGGTACTGAGGGAGCGCCGCACTGTCGGAGGGGCGGTACTGAGGGAGCGCCGCACTGTCGGAGGGGCGGTACTGAGGGAGCGCCGCACTGTCGGAGGGGCGGTACTGAGGGAGCGCCGCACTGTCGGAGGGGCGGTACTGAGGGAGCGCCGCACTGTCGGAGGGACGGTACTGAGGGAGCGCCGCGCTGTCGGAGGGGCGGTACTGAGGGAGCGCCGCGCTGTCGGAGGGGCGGTACTGAGGCAGCGCCGCACTGTCGGAGGGGCGGTACTGAGGGAGCGCCGCACTGTCGGAGGGGCGGTACTGAGGGAGCGCCGCACTGTCGGAGGGGCGGTACTGAGGGAGCGCCGCACTGTCGGAGGGGCGGTACTGAGGGAGTGCCGCACTGTCGGAGGGGCGGTACTGAGGGAGCGCCGCACTGTCGGAGGGGCGGTACTGAGGGAGCGCCGCATTGTCGGAGGGGCGGTACTGAGGGAGCGCTGCACTGTCGGAGGGGCGGTACTGAGGCAGCGCCGCACTGTCGGAGGGGCGGTACTGAGGGAGCCCCGCACTGTCGGAGGGGCGGTACTGAGGCAGCGCCGCACTGTCGGAGGGGCGGTACTGAGGGAGCGCCGCACTGTCGGAGGGGCGGTACTGAGGGAGCGCC
>JASTWF010000260.1:100291-165620 GCA_030390025.1 Squalus acanthias | reverse complement strand
CGAACTCTCCAACCCTCCAACTCTTAACGCACCCCTCCCTCCCTTCGCTCCACCTTTGGCGACCGCGCCAGGGCACCTAGACTCTGGAATTCCCTCCCTAAACCTCTCGGCCTCTCTCTCCTCCTTTAAGACGCTCCTTAAAACCTCCTTCTTTGACCAAGCTTTTGATTATCTGTCCCTAATATCTCCTTATGTGGCTCAGTGTCGAATTTTGTTTGATAATCGCTCCTGTGAAGCGCCCGGGGAACGTCAAAGGCGCTATATAAATACACGTTGTTGCACGGAGCAGTCCTGACTGATATAATTTTTGAATCGATTCACGGGCGCCCAGGCGGTCTGCAATTTTTGCGGCCTGGAGGAGTCCCGTGTTTCAGGTACGTGTGGAGTGTGAGGGGGGGGGGGCAGTCCCCTCTTCCGTTCTGTGCTGCGAGGAGGATGCCGAGAAACTCCAGGATGATTTGGACAGGTTGGGTGAGTGGGCAGAAGTGTGGCAGATGCAATATAACGTGGATAAATGCGAGGTTATCCACTTTGGTGTCAAAAACAGAAAGGCAGATTATTATCTGAATGACAATAGATTGGGAGAAGGGGAAGTGCAACGAGACCTGGGTGTCCTTGTGCACCAGTCGCTGAAGGTAAGCATGCAGGTGCAGCAGGAGGTGAAGAAGGCAAATGGTATGTTGGCCTTCATAGCGAGAGGATTCGAGTACAGGAGCAAGGATGTCTTGCTGCAGTTGTACAGGGCCTTGGTGAGACCACATCTTGAGTACTGTGTGCAGTTTTGGTCGCCTTATCTGAGGAAGGATGTTCTTGCCATGGAAGGAGTTCAGCGAAGATTCACAAGGCTGATACCTGGGATGGCAGGAATGACATATGAGGAGAGATTGGGTCGATTGGGCTTATACTCGCTGGAGTATAGAAGAATGAGAGGGGATCTCATCGAAACATATAAAATTCTGACAAACTAGATGCAGGAAGAATGTTCCCGATGGTCGGAGAGTCCAGAACCAGGGGTCATAGTCTAAGGATAAGGGGTAAGCCATTTAGGACAGAAATGAGGAAGAATTTCTTCACCCAGAGAGTGGTGAACCTGTGGAATTCTCTACCACAGAAGGTAGTTGAGGCCAAGTCATTAAATATATTCAAGAATGAGTTAGATATATTTCTTAAAGCTAAAGGTATCGAGGGATATGGGGAGAAGGCAGAGACAGGGTACTGAGTTTGGATGATCAGCCATGATCTCATCGAATGGCGGAGCAGGCTCGAGGGGCCGAATGGCCTACTCCTGCTCCTATCTTCTATGTTTCTATGATCTTTAAAAAAGGGGCTGCTTCCTCTTTTTTTTCCTTTGGCTGCACTTCAGCCCCCCACCCCCACCCGCTCCTGGCCGTCGGCCACGGAGGGGAGCGGGCAAGTCAGAAGGACGTCCTCGCGGCTCTGCTCCCGGGCCTAGCTGAGGTGGCCAGCTGCAAGCCCGGGCAGAGCGCGGTCGGTCGGTCGGTGGGGGGGGGTTGGGGTTTAGTGGGGGTTTGCTCCAGCTCTCTTGCGCGCCCGGGCGTCCCTGGAGAGGTAGCTGGCAGAGTGCGCCGGTAGACTTCAGGCCTTCCATGACAGGAGGGTGTGGTGGATAAAAGGAACAATATTATAATGCAAAAAGACAATACTGCAGATGCTGGAAATCTGAAATAAAAACAGAAAACGCCGGAGATACTCAACAGGTCAGGCAGCATCCGCGGAGAGAGAAACAGAGTTAACAGGCTGGATTTTGATACTGGGGCAGGTTGGGGTCGTGTCATCCGCTTTTCGTGTTATCCACCCGACTGCAATTGGATGTGGGAGATTGATGCGATTTTCACCTAATTGGGCAATTGAGTTCCAGCATGTGGGAACCCATGAACCAATTAGTGTTTTCAGTCTGAAAGTCGTCTCTGATGATGTCATCATTGCTGCTGCATTGAAGGTCAGAGACTGCCTGGCCTTTGCTGTAAGAGGATCTGGATGCAAAACGAGCAGCAGCTCTAAGTCTGCTCCCAGATATTATGGGCTGGATTTTCAATGACCCATGGAGTCGAGTTTGGAGGCGTGTGGGGGGGTTAAATTTGCGGGGTCGGGGTTTCCGACCCCATCCCGCCTCCACGCAATTTTGACAGAATCAGTCGCGGGGTTCCCGACTCCGTTCCGCCTTCAAGAGGCGGGAGAGGCCATTAAAGCCCTTAACAAGCTCTAAATTGGCTCCGTAATGCCATTTTGAAATGCTGTAGCTAGTTTAACCCTCTTCTGACGTGAAGCACGCCTGGTGTGAAACACTCCAGTGAAACCTGGCGGGAGCACAAGTGGATAGCTGACTGACTATCGGCTGCAGGTCCACTATTACAACGGAGATGAGATGTGATGAAGGTAGTAGTAGTATTAGGTCTGAACGTCGCCTCTGATGCTGCTGCATTGAATGTCTTCAGAGACTGCCTGGGAGGACTTGCTTGGCAATCTCTCTGTCTCTCTCTTTCTCACCCCCCCATTTTTGCATCCAGGTCCACTCACATCAAAAGACAGGCAGGCCCTCTCTCACCAACAGTCTCTGAGACTAGGCAGTCAGCAATGATGACATCATCAGAGGCGACTTTCAGACTGAAACCACTAATTGGTTCATGGGTTCGTTCCCACATGCTCCAACTCAATTGCCCAATTAAGTGAAAATTGCATCAGGCATCCACATTAATCTGGAGTCGGGGGGGGAAACACGAAATGCGGATTGCACGACCCCAACCCGACCCCAAGACAAAATCCAGCCCTTTGTGTGTGTGAGAGAGAGAGAGAAAGAGAGAATTTTTTTTTTTGCACCAGCACTCCCAGATGCCTGCCAGCCACTCGCTGATAGTCAGCCCAGCCACTGATAGCTATCCACTTGTGCTCTCGCCAGGTTTCACATTCGTGGTTCAGAACAGGCGTGCTTCACGTAGATCAAGGGTTAAAATCACAAAGGCCTTTCAAAATGGCATTATAGAGCCAATTTCGTGCTTGTTAAGGGCCTTAACAGCCTATCCCACCTCTTAGAGGCGGGACGGAGTCGGGACCAGCAGACACGATTTCATCAACATTGCGTGGAGGCGGGATGGAGGCGGACTTGTGCTGACCCGCCAGTTTTTGCAATTTTAACCCCCCACACGCCTCCAAACCCGCCTCCACGGGTCAATGAAAATCCAGCCCAAGGTTTCAAGTCGATGACCTTTCGTCAGAACTGGAAAAAAAAAAGCAGGAAATGGAACAGATTTTTAAGCAAGTGTAGGAGCCGGGGAAAGGGGGGAGGGGATGAAAGAACAAAAGGGAAGGTCTGTGATAGCATAGAAGGCAGGAGAGGTTAAGAGACATTAAGAGATATTCAAGGCAAGAGGAGATGGTAATGGGACAGGTTAAGGAACAAAGGATGGCTCGAGATGAAGTGTAAATTGCGCTGGCAGAATGAAAGACAGCTGCCATGTGGGAGAGAAGAAAAAAAGACACAGACAAAGAGTGTGGATAAAAAATATAGATATATATGATGGGGGCCGAGGTTATGATCTGTTGAACTCTATGTTGAGTCCAGAAGGCTGTAAAGTGCCCAATCGAAAGATGAGGTGCTGTTCCTCGAGCTTACACTGAGCTTCATTGGAACAGTGTAAGAGGCCGAGGACGGTGAGGTCAGAGTGGGAACAATATTATAAGTTGCATTCTGTTTTTAAATTAGAATTTAACATAGAAGATAGGAGCAGGAGTAGGCCATTCGGCCCCTCTAGCCTGCTCCGCCATTCGATGCGATCATGGCTGATCATCCAAACTCAGTACCCTGTCCCTGCCTTCTCCCCATATCCCTTGATCCCTTTAGCTTTAAGAAATATATCCAACTCCTTTTTGAATATATTTAATGACTTGGCCTCAACTGCCTTCTGTGGTAGAGAATTCCACAGGTTCACCACTCTCTGGGTGAAGAAATTCTTCCTCATTTCTGTCCTAAATGGCTTACCCCTTATCCTTAGACTGTGACCCCTGGTTCTGGACTCTCCGACCATCGGGAACATTCTTCCTGCATCTAGTTTGTTCAGACCTTTTATATGTTTCGATGAGATCCCCTCTCATTCTTCTATACTCCAGCGAGTATAAGCCCAATCGACCCAATCTCTCCTCATATGTCATTCCTGCCATCCCAGGTTATCAGCCTTGTGAATTTGGAATTCATTGATTGTATCCCTTTAAATACAACGACTTATATTTATCCGGCGCCTTTAACGTAGTAAAACGTCCCAGGGCGCTTCACAGGAGCGTAAATTTGACACCGAACCGCACAAGGAGATATTAGGGACAGGCGACCAAAAGCTTGGTCAAAGAGGTAGGTTTCAAGGAGCGTCTTAAAGGAGGAGAGAGAGAGGCGGAGAGGTTTAGAGAGGGAATAAGAATTAGGAGCAGGAGTCGGCCATTCGGCCCCTCGAGCCTGCTCCGCCATTTAATAAGATCGTGGCTGATCTTCGACCTCATCTCCACTTTCCCACCCGATCCCCATATCCCTCGATTCCCCGAGAGTCCAAAAATCTATCGATCTCAGCCTTGAATATTCTCAACGACTGAGCCTCCACAGCCCTCTGGGGTAGAGAATTCCAAAGATTCACCGCCCTCTGAGTGAAGAAATTCCTCCTCATCTCAGTCCTAAATTGGCCGACCCCTTATCCTGAGACTGTGACCCCTGGTTCTAGACTCTCCAGCCAGGGGGGAAACAGCCTCTCAGCATCTACCCTGTCAATCCCCCTCAGAATCTTATATGTTTCAATGAGATCACCTCTCATTCTTCTAAACTCCAGAGAGTATCGGCCCATTCTACTCAATCTCTCCTCATAGGACAATCCTCTCATCCCAGGAATCAATCTGGTGAACCTTCGTTGCACCGCCTCCAAGGCAAGTATATCCTTCCTTAGGTATGATGTGGAGATGCCGGTGTTGGACTGGGCTGGACAAATGTGAGAAGTCGCACAACACCAGGTTATAGTCCAACAGTTTTATTTGAAATCACAAGCTTTCGGAGCGCTGCTCCTTCGTCAGGTGAAGTGAAGAGATGCATAGAGGCACAGCATATATAGTCAGAGAACACTGCCAGGTGACTACAGTTAATCTTTCTAACTGCCCTTTATCACACCTTGGCAGAGAGACAATCACGGCAATCAAAGGTGTGGATGGTGTCCAAACAGGTCAGTCAGCATGGTCCTTAGGTAAGGAGACCAAAACTGCACAGTGGATCATGCGCACCAGGGATGCTATAGTTGAATTCAGTCTTCTTATTGTTATCCCGCTGATCCTTGTTGGAATTTTGGTGCAGGGACACTGGGCTATTTCTTCCCCCTTTGTTTCAATGAGATCACCTCTCATTCCAGAATTCCAGAGCTCGGGGCCCAGGCAGCTGAAGGCACGGCCGCCAATGGTGGAGCGATGGGAATCGGGGGGGATGTTCAAGAGGGCAGAATTGGAGGAGCGCAGATATTTCCTCTATCACGACCACATTTCTCTTCTGCTCTTACCCCACCTTGGACAGCCTTCTGATCCACGGTGCCTTGGTCTGCATTGTGGCTGTCCCTCCCCTGCAGGCTTTCTCCTTGTCCTCACAGGTCGCGAGCACTTCGTACCTGCTGGACAGGACCGGTGTCTGCGGGACCTCCTTCTCAACCTCTCCTAAATCCCCGCTACCCGGCTCCCTAGCAGTCACACCCTCCCCTTCCCGAACCTGTGCTTTCCTCCAGGGTAGAAACATAGAAAAATAGGAGCAGGAGTCGGCCATTCGACCCCTCGAGCCTGCTCCGCCATTCAATAAGATCATGACTGATCCTCTATCTCAATACCATATTCCCGCTCTCTCCCCACACCCCTTGCTGCCTTTTGTGTCTAGAAATCTATCTATCTCCTCCTTAAATATATTCAGTGACTTGGCCTCCACAGCCTTCTGTGGTAGAGAATTCCACAGGTTCACCACCCTCTGAGTGAAGAAATTTCTCCTCATCTCAGTCCTAAATGTCCTACCCCGTATCCTGAGACTGTGACCCCTCGTTCCAAAACCCCCCCAGCCAGGGGAAACATCCTCCCCGCATCCAGTCTGTCTAGCCCAGTCAGAATTTGATACGTTTCAATGAGATCCCCCTCTCATTCTTCTAAACTCTAGTGAATACAGGCCTAGTCGACCCAATCTCTCCTCATAATGACAGTCCCACCATCCCAGGAATCAGTCTGGTGAACCTTCGCTGCACTCCCTCTATGGCAAGTATATCCTTTCTTAGGTAAGGAGACCAAAACTGCACACAGTACTCCAGGTGTGGTCTCATCAAGGCCCTGTATAACTAGTCCAAACTGTGGACCACTTTCCATACCTCGGGAGCCTACTGTCAACAAGGGCAGACGTCGATGACGAAGTCCAACACCGCCTTCAGTGTGCTAGTGCAGCCTTCGGTCGCCTGAGGAAGAGAGTGTTTGAAGACCAGGACCTCAAACCCAGCACCAAGCTCATGGTCTACAGAGCAGTAGTGATACCCGCCCTCCAGTATGCTTCAGAGACATGGACCATGTACAGCAGGCACCTCAAAGCACTGGAGAGGTACCACCAACGCTGCCTCCGCAAGATCCTGCAAATCCATTGGCAGGATAGGCGCACCAACGTCAGTGTTCTCGCTCAGGCAACATCCCCAGCATCGAAGCTTTGACCATGCTCGATCAACTCCGATGGACGGGCCATATCGTCCGCACGCCCGATACGAGACTCCCAAAACAAGCGCTCTACTCGGAGCTCCGACACGGCAAGAGAGCCCTAGGTGGGCAGAGAAAATGCTTCAAGGACACCCTCAAAGCCTCCTTGAAAAAGTGCAACATCCCCACCGACACCTGGGAATCCCTGGCCCAAGACCGCACAAAGTGGAGGCGCCGAACACCTCGAGTCTCTTCGCCGGGAGCAAGCGGAAGCCAAGCGCAAACAGCGCAAGGAGCGCACGTCAACCCAAGCACCCCACCCACCCGCCCCTTCAACCACCGTCTGCCCCACCTGTGACAGAGACTGTAGGTCCCGCATTGGACTCATCAGTCACCTGAGAACTCATTTTTAGTGTGGAAGCAAGTCATCCTCGGTTCCAAGGGCCTGCCCAAGAAGAAGAAGAAGTATAACTGTAGTAAGACATCCTTGCTCCTGTACTCATTCTGACTGCATCCTGGATAAAACTGTCCAGAAATTCCTCCCCCTCCCTTATGTGTCGGAGTGTCTCCAACTCACACTCCAGCTCAATGACTCAGAGCCGGAGAGATTCGAGACGGAGAAATCTCCTGTAGACAAGTTCGCTCGGGCCAGTCTCGCCTCCCACACACCGCAGTCCAGACACACAACCTGCCCTGCCATATCTTAGTCGAGCCTTATTTTATTTATTTAATTAGTTAAAGTCGTTATTCAACGATTATTTATAGTTATATTAATTATGTTAACTAGTTAAGCTATAAATTTAATACAGTACTTTGTAGTTTCACGCACCTAGTTTAAACCACTGTCCAAGGTTAGAGAGACAAAAAAACCTTAATACTCACCAAACAATCACTGACCTGCTGTCCTGTAACGTCACTCCTTGTTCGCTGATACCGTCTCCAATTAGGACCGCGCTGCCCGGTCTCCCGCTGTTTAAATACCGTCGCTGATACCGTCTCCAATTAGGACCGCGCTGCCCGATCTCCCGCTGCTTAAATACCGCCTCTAATACCGTCTCCAATTAGGACCGCGCTGCCCGATCTCCCGCTGTTTAAATACCGCCTCTAATACCGTCTCCAATTAGGTCCGTGCTGCCCGGTCTCCCGCTGTTTAAATACCGTCGCTGATACCGCCTCCAATTAGGACCGCGCTGCCCGGTCTCCCGCTGTTTAAATACCGTTGCTGATACCGTCTCCAATTAGGTCCGTGCTGCCCGGTCTCCCGCTGTTTAAATACCGTCGCTGATACCGTCTCCAATTAGGACCGCACTGCCCGGTCTCCCGCTGTTTAAATACCGTCGTTGATACCGTCTCCAATATCTATTCTCTATTCTATATATCTATTCTATAACTAATCTATAATTAATCTATATATATCTATTCTATATCTATTCTATATATCTATTCTATATCTATTCTATATATATTCTATAACTATTCTATATATATTCTATATCTATTCTATATATCTATTCTATATATATTCTATAACTATTCTATATATATTCTATATATATTCTATATATATTCTATAACTATTCTATATATATTCTATAACTATTCTATATATATTCTATATATATTCTATATCTATTCTATATATCTATTCTATATCTATATCTATATATTCTGTATCTATTCGAACTATTCTATATATCTATTCTATATATCTATTCTATATCTATTCTATAGATTATGGAACAGTTCCTGCAGATTGGAGGGTGGCAAATGTAACCCCGCTATTTAAAAAAGGAGGGAGAGAGAAAACGGGGAACTACAGACCGGTTAGCCTAACATCAGTAGTAGGGAAAATGCTAGAGTCTATTATAAAGGATGTGATAACAGGACACTTAGAAAATACCAACGGGATTAGACAAAGTCAACATGGATTTATGAAAGGGAAATCGTGTTTGACAAACCTACTGGAGTTTTTTGAGGATGTAACTGGTAGAACAGATAAGGGAGAACCAGTGGATGTGGTGTATTTGGATTTTCAGAAGGCCTTTGATAAAGTCCCACATAAGAGGTTAGTGTGCAAAATTAAAGCACATGGGATTGGGGGTAATATACTGGCATGGATTGAAAATTGGTTAACAGACAGGAAACAGAGAGTAGGAATAAATGGGTCTTTTTTGGGGTGGCAGGCGGTGACTAGTGTGGTACTGCAGGGATCGGTGCTTGGGCCCCAGCTATTCACAATATATATCAATGATTTGGATGAGGGAACCAAATGTAATATTTCCAATTTTGCTGACGACACAAAACTAGGTGGGATTGTGAGTTGTGAGGAGGATGCAAAGAGGCTTCAAGGCGATTTAGACAAGTTGAGTGAGTGGGCAAATACATGGCAGATGCAGTATAACGTGGATAAATGTGAAGTTATCCACTTCGGTCGGAAAAACAGAAAGGTGGAGTATTATTTAAATGGTCATAGATTGGGAAATGTTGATGTACAAAGGGACCTGGGTGTCCTTGTACACCAGTCACTGAAAGCAAACATGCAGGTGCAGCAAGCAGTTAGGAAGGCAAATGGTATGTTGGCCTTCATTGCAAGAGTATTTGAGTACAGGAGCAAGGATGTCTTACTACAGTTATACAGGGCCTTGGTGAGACCACACCTGGAGTACTGTGTGCAGTTTTGGTCTCCTTACCTAAGAAAGGATATACTTGCCATAGAGGGAGTGCAGTGAAGGTTCACCAGACTGATTCCTGGGATGGCAGGACTGTCGTATGAGGAGAGATTGGGTCGACTAGGCCTGTATTCACTTGAGTTTAGAAGAATGAGAGGGGATCTCATTGAAACATATCAAATTCTGACAGGGCTAGACAGACTGGAAGCAGGGAGGATGTTTCCCCTGGCTGGGGGGTCTAGAATGAGGGGTCACAGTCTCAGGATACGGGGTAGGACATTTAGGACTGAGATGAGGAGAAATGTCTTCACTCAAAGGGTGGTGAACCTGTGGAATTCTCTACCACAGAAGGCTGTGGAGGCCAAATCACTGAATCTATTTAAGAAGGAGATAGATAGATTTCTAGACACAAAAGGTATCAAGGGGTATGGGGAGAGAGCGGGAATATGGTATTGAGATAGAGGAACAGCCATGATCATATTGAATGGCGGAGCAGGCTCGAAGGGCCGAATGGCCGACTCCTGCTCCTATTTTTCTCTGTTTCTGTGGAGTAGCGGGAAAGATGGGCACGGATTTGGGAGGCGACAACACGTTCAGGGACTTTGGAGAGGAAAGGGAGGGAGGTTGGAGATGGGGCGGTAGTTTACAAGGACGGAGGGGGGGTGGGGGGGTGTCAAGGAATGATCCTGGGTTTAATCGGCGCAAATTCTGATCGATCTTCCCTACTCGGGTTCAGTCGGCGCAAATTCTGATCGATCTTCCCTATTCGGGTTCAATCGGCACAAATTCTGATCGATCTTCCCTATTTGGGTTCAGTCGACTCAAATTCTGATCAATCTCCCCCCCTCCCCCTTTTCACGTTAACGATTATTAATAATCTTCATTTTGATTATTTAAAATGGGGAGGGAAGAGACCTTTAAAAAAAATTTGTTTTTTTTTTAAGTCGGCAGATTTTTATTTCCTCCCGTTGCCTTTAAGGTTTTAAAGGGGCGGCGGCCGGTCGGCCATCTTGGGCAAGTCCCTTTCCACCTTTCTATTAATAACTAAGTTTTTTTCCCCCACCTCTCTCTTCATCATCCTTAAAAAAAACTATTTCCCTCGGCGCCTGAAGATTGCTTTTATTCGAATGCGCCTCCTTCCTTTAGAAAATTAGCCTTTGCTCGTCTATTAAAAGACTTAAAAGCGCCGCCGTTGCACCTAACGGGGTTTTTTTGGCCACCCTGGGGGCCGCCATTTTGATTTTCTTTTTTAACTTTGTAGTTTTAGGAATTTAACCGTCTGAAATCGAACTGTTTTGCGAGAACATCGAATCTAACACCGCCAAAAGGCACGTTGTTATTTTTGTTGTTAAAATTTTTTATTTTTTAAATGTTTTTTTTGAATTGATGTCTTTATAACGGTCAGTGAGGGGGGACGGGCGGAAGGGATGAGTTAGCACTTCCGGTCCGCCATCTTGAGCCACTTGCGGCGGCGTAAAAGGGTTTTTAAAAATAAATATGAGTCGAGAGGAAGGAAAGGGCTTTGAAATCGACCCAAAACAGGTAAAAGAAATAAAATGTGGAAAGGAACTGGGTTGGGATTTTTTTTTAATCCTCGAATTGCGAGGCCAGGTGAGGATAAAACGCTCTTTTAAAGGCGTGAGGCCTGATGGCGGCCGCCATCTTGGTGAAGGGAGAGGGAGGGAGTGGGGCGGCGGCCATTTTGTTTCTACGTATTCAGTTAAAATTACATTATATTAACGGCGGAGATTGGTAAAGGAGAGGTGAGAGTGAGATGTTTTGGTGCCACTCTTTGTTTTATTTTTGGTTGCGTGGGTGATTTATTTAATTGAGGGTTGGGGGTGGTGTCGGCGGTCGCCATCTTGGTAAAGGTAGAGGGTGTGGCGGCCATTTTGTATCTACGTATTGAATTTCTTTTAAATTAAATGATATTACCGGTGGCGATTAGTAAAGGAGAGGTGAGTATGAAAACCGTTATTCCCACTCTTCTAGTAACATGAAGATAAAACGCTATTTCAACGGCCTGGGGCCCGGTTACAGGGGGATGGCGGCCGCCATCTTGGTGAAGGAAGATGCGGCCATTTGGTTTCATTAAAATTAAATTAACGGCGGCGATTAGTGAAGGAGAGGCGAGTGTGACAACCTTTATTGTTACACTTCTAGTAACATGAGGATAACATTTCCATTTTTACCGCCTGAGTCCCCCAACGGTGGCCGCCATCTTGGTGAAGGGAGGGGCGGCCATATTGTTTCTCTAAAATAAAAATATTAAATCAAATTAACGGCGGAGATTCGTGAAAAAGCGAGGCGAGTGTGAACATCTTCATTCTCTCGCTTCTCGTAACATGAGGATAACATTTCTATATTAACGCCCTGAGGCCCCGGTGACCGCCATCTTGGTGCAGGGAGGAGGCGGCCATTTCGTTTCGTTAAAATTAAATGATATTAACGGCGGCGATCTGTGGAAAGGCGAGGCGAGTGTGAAAACATTTTCATTCCCCCTCTTCTCGTAACATTAGGATAAAATTTCTATGTTTAACGACCTAAGGCCCCCCCCCCGCCGTGTGACCGCGGCCGCCGCCATCTTGGTGAAGGGAGGAGGAAGGGGGCAGCCATTTTGTTTCCCTAAAAAATTAAAATCAAATGAACGGCGGAGATTAGTGAAAAGACGAGGCCAGCGTGACGACATTTCTGATTGCAAGTCTTTTTTATTTAATAGTTTTGTATGTGTCTGTGTGTGTGTGATTTATTTATCTTTTTATGTGAGGGGCGGAGTCACGGGAGGGGGTTGTACTTCCGCTTCCGGCGGGGGGAGGGAGAGCCGGGGCCGCCATTTTGCCTCGGCGGCGCCTGAGACTCGGAAGCAGCGACAAGAGGCCCCGGGGTCGGAGCCGGATCCGGACCAGCTGCCGAGTGAGTGCCCGGGACTGGGGTGTGGACCCTCACCCTTCCAAACAAAAAAACCCTCCCCTCTCTCATCCCAAAAAAAATCCCCCCCACCGAGAAAAGAAAATCACCCCGGGTCCCCCCCCTCCCTTCCCGGCCTCGCCAGAAATCCAGGCCCAGGCTTCACCCCGTCTGCTAGGCCCCAACCCCGGTAGCGAGCATTATTAATATCGAGCGCTACCTGTTTTATAAATCCAGGTATCAGAGGAGGGGGGAAGACGCCTTTGTTGGTAAAAATGTGATTTTTTTAATCATTTAAATCGAGTTCCCCCTCTTGTCAAGAATAAGATTTTTTTTTTAAACTCAATTGAATGAGACAAAATAACCTTTTTTGTTCTATAAATATCCGCAGCCTTCATCCCGAAAAAGAGTCGCATCTGCTGGTAAAAAAATTACACTTCTATCTGTCAATAATCAGATTAAAAAAAAAAATCAAATTATTACAATTAAATCCAGCTTCTCCCCTCAAAAATTAGATATTCATCCATTAATTCGAGTTTCATCTGTCAAAGATTAGATTTTTTAATCAGTTATTACAATTAAATCCAGTTTCATCTGTCGGTAATGAGATATTTGTCCATTGATTTGAGTTTCTTCTGTCAATAATTAGATTTTTTATCAATTACCACAATTAAATTGTGTTTCATCACTCAAATTAGATATTTATCCATTGATTTGAATTTCATCTATCAATAATTAGATTTTTTTATCAATTATTACAATTAAATCGAGTTTCATCTGTCAATAATTAGATATTTAGCCATTAATTCGAGTTTCATTTGTCAATAGATATTTATCAATTATCACGATTAAATTGCGTTTCATCCCTCAAATTAGATATTTATCCATTGATTTGAGTTTCATCTGTCAATAATTAGTGCTTTTTTATCCATTATTACAATTAAATTGCGTTCCATCTATCAATTAGATATTTATCCATTAAAATCGAGTTTCGTCTGTCAGATTTTTTTTAATCAGTTATAACCATTGAATTATACAAAATAACCTTGTTCTAAATATCCACAGCCTTCATCCCGAACAAGAGTCGCCTCTGTTGGTAAAATTACATTTTTATCCATTAATTCGAGTTCCATTTGTCAATAGTTAGATTTTTTATCAATTGTTACCATTAAATCGAGCTGCATCTATCGATAAAATCAGATTTTAATCAATTATTACAATTAAATTCTACAAAATAACATTTAGTTTTAATATCCGCAACCGTCCTCCAGAAAAATAGTTTCATGTATTGGTAAAATCAGATTTTTATCAAATATTGCCATTAAATCAAGTTTCATCCATTAATTAGATTTTAAAATCTATTATTACAATTAAATTATACAAAACAACCTTTTTAATATAAATATCTGCAACCTTCATCCAGAAAAAGCCATATTGTTGGCAAAAATTAGAATTTTATCAATTAAATCAAGTCTCATCTATTAATAATTAGATTTTTATCACTTATTAGCAGTAAATCAAGTTGCATCTATTAATAAAATTTGCTATTTTAATCAATTATTACCATTAAATCTAATTTGTTAATATTGTGCGTTGAAGGTGAATCAGACAATTTGTATAATTTCCTCTTTTTTTTGTTTCTAAGGGGAACCTGTCCCCCGAGCTGTGTTCGGGGCCTTTTTCGAGGGTGGATGAGTTGGCAGATCGAGCAGGCTCTGAGAGTGATCGAAAGGGAGCAGGGCAGTGGGTTTAAGCAGTTCAGTCCATTTTACTTTGTTTTTGCAAATGAGTTTTTGTTACTTTGGGAAGGGGGGAAACCCCACACGTGCGTGTGGAAGGGAGACAGAAGAAACCCCATTTTTTTTTTTCCAGGGTTCCAATGCGCTCGCACGCAGTCCGTTCGTCTGTTGAGCGCAGCTTCCAACAAGGCACCTGGTGGATGCGGCGTGCGTGCTCTCTCCTGGGAGATGTGTCCTGTGTGTGTGTGTTCCCCTCTCGTGTTTAACTCTGAATAACGTGGGTGCAGGTTGACCAGGCACAGCCTCAAGTGACACCCCCCCCAGTCCCCCTCCTTTCTTGACCCAAGTGCAAGGGGTACTGCTGCAGTTTGATCTGCCTAAAACGGTCAAAGCGAATCCCAGTGCCTTTTAAACCTACGCCCCTCTCTCCCTCTCCCTCTTCCCCCACCCCCCCCACCCCCAATGTCCCACCGACAAGCCAAACCAGCTGCTAAACCGGCAGTGCGCATCAGCCCTGCCTGGTTTGAATATCGCATTACCGACCTTGCGATGCGGATTGATTCCTTTGCGGTCTTTCACTGCTGGGCATGTCTCCCGACATGAAAGCAGCATTCAAGACTGGCTTGGAGAAAATTGCAGCCATTCTACTTCGAGCTAGATAATGGGGGGCTTTGTATGACTTTCTTTCCGAAATGTACACACACTCTCTTATATTCATGCTGCAAAACATGGATGTGGCCAGGACTGGTTAATTTTAGCGATGAGTAAAGATCGGAGAGGCTGGGGTTGTTTTCTTTGGAACAGAGGAGGCTGAGGGGAGATTTAATTGAGGTGTATAAAATGATGAGGGGCCTGGATAGAGTGGATAGGAAGGACCTATTTCCCTGAGCAGAGAGGTCAATAACCAGGGGGGCAGAGATTTAAAGTCATTGGGAGAAGGATTAGAGGGGAGTTGAGGAGAACTTTTCTCACCCAGAGGGTGGTGGGGGTCTGGAACTCACTGCCTGAAAGGGCGGTCGAGGCAGAAACCTCCATCGCATTTAAAAAGTACTTGGATACGCACTCGAAGCGCCGTAACCTACAGGGCTACGGACCGAGAGCTGGACAGTGGGATTAGGCTGGAGAGGTCTTTGTCGGCAGGCATAGACACGATGGGCCGAATGGCCTCCTTCTGTGCCGTAAACTCCTCTGATTCTGTTCTCTGAAGGCGACATAAGCAAGCGGCACCGTTTGCCTAAACAGAAGGCACCCTGGGGACCCGTGCAAGAGGCTGGTATAATGTCAACATTTGGCCGGCAGCATCTCCTGGTAGCTCACTGGCTGTGATCTCCTCCCTGACTTGTTTTGTTCCATGTACTGGAATACTTGTGGATGTGCAAGGTGGTATATATCTTTCCAACCAAGCGGTTTCTCTCTCGCTCCCAGCTAAGCAGCGCCTCGATTTCAAAATTCTCATCCTTGTGTTCAAATCCCTCCGTGGCCTCCTCGCCCCTCCCTATCGCTGTAACCTCCTCCAGCCCCACAACCCCCCTGCGATATCTGCGCTCCTCTAATTCTGCCCTCTTGAGCATCCCTGATTATAATCGCTCAACCATTGGCGGCTGTGCCTTCTGTTGCCTGGGCCCTAAGCTCTGGAATTCCCTCCCTAAACCTCTCCGCCTCGCTACCTCTCTTTCCTCCTTTAAGACGCTCCTTAAAACCGACCTCTTTGACCAAGCTTTTGGTCATCTGCCCTAATATCTCTTTATGTGGCTCGGTGTCAAATTTTTTGTCTTAAACTACTCCTGTGCAGCGCCTTGGGACGTTTTACTACGTTAAAGGCGCTATATAAATACAAGTTTTTGCTATATAGTGACAATGCAGTTGGCCCATTCAGTTGAATTTAAACCGCATTGCCTCTTGGTTCTAAGAACACCTCTGCATAGAGCGTACAGCCCAGAAACAGGCCATTCGGCCCCTCTGCTCCGTGCCGGTGTTTCTGCTCCACACGAGCCTCCTCCCGCCCCTCTTCATCTCACCCCATCACCATATCCTTCTATTCCTTTCTCCCTCATGTGTTTATCCAGCTTCCCCTTAAATGCATCGACGCTATTCGCCTCGACCACTCCCTGTGGGAGCGAGTTCCACATTCTCACCACTCTCTGGGGAAAGAAGTTTCTCCTGAATTCCCGATTGGATTTATTAGTGACTCTCTTATATCGATGGCCCCCAGTTCTGGTCTTTCCCCACAAGAGGAAACATCTTCTCTACGTCTACCCTATCGAAACCCCTTCATAATTTTAAAGGCCTCTATCAGATCGCCCCTCAGCCTTCTCTCTTTTCGACAGAAAAGAGCTCCAGTCTGTTCACTCTTTTCTGATAGGTGTAACTTAATTTATTGCTATTTCATTGTGGACACAAATCATAAGGACATAAGAATTAGGAGCAGGAGTCGGCCTTAAGGCCCCTCGAGCCTGCTCCGCCATTCAATAAGATCATGGCTCACCTTCGACCTCAACTCCACTCTCCCACCCGATCCCCATATCCCTCGATTCCCCTGGAGTCCAAAAATCTCTCGATCTCAGCCTTGAATATACTCAACGACTGAGCCTCCACAGCCCTCTGGGGTAGAGAATTCCAAAGATTCACCGCCCTCTGAGTGAAGAAATTCCTCCTCATCTCAGTCCTAAATGGCCGAACCCTTATCCTGAGACTGACCCCTGGTTCAGACTCTCCAGCCAGGGAGAAACGGCCTCTCAGCATCTACCCTGTCAATCCCCCCTCAGAATCTTATATGTTTCAATGAGATCACCTCTCATTCTTCTAAACTCCAGAGAGTATCGGCCCAATCTACTCAATCTCTCCTCATAGGACAGCCCTCTCATCCCAGGGATCAGTCTGGTGAACCTTCGTTGCACCGTCTCTAAGGCAAGTATATCCTTCCTCAGATAAGGAGACCAAAACTGTGCACAGTACTCCAGGTGTGGTCTCACCAAGGCCCTGTACAATTGTAGCAAGACTTCCTCACTCCTGTAAATGTATATGCAGCTGATTAGAAAGAGTGGCTTTGATATCTTTTTAAAAAAAGTGACTTGTGCTGATTTGTGCCCTCTTATCTGTTCTGGAGGTTGCTCAGGAGCCTCTGAACCAGGCCCATTCTTGCCGAGAGTGGGAGAAGCACACCATTTTGCATTCTCTGTTCTGTGTAGAATTACAGGTCGGTAGGGAAAGCGACCGAGATTCCCACCAAGCATTTTGATTTTTTAAAAATCACTTTAAACCAATGTGCGTTAGGAAAAGCATAGATTAGTTCTCGGGATGTGGGCATCGCTGGCAAGGCCGGCGTTTATTGCTCATCCCTAGTTGCCCCTTGAGATGGTGGTGGTGAGCCGCCACCTTGAACCGCTGCAGTCCGTGTGGTGAAGGTTCTCCCACAGCGCTGTCAGGGAGGGAGTTCCAGGATTTTGACCCAGAGACGATGAAGGAACGGCCGGTATATTTCCAAGTCAGGGTGGTGTGTGTGTGACTTGGAGGGGAACTTGGAGGTGGCTGGTGTTCCCATGCGCCTGCTGCCCTTGTCCTTCTGGGCGGAAGAGGTGGCGGGTTTGGGAGGTGCTGCCGAAGAAGCCTTGGCGAGTTGCTGCAGTGTATCTTGTAGATGGTACACACTGCAGCAATGGCTTTCATTTACCCCTGTGCTATAGTCCTTGCTTGCAGATATTGGCCTCCAATCCTGGCGCGAGTTAATTATTTAGCAGGGAGTGTCGCTAGCTGCTGCTTCCTTCTAGTTTTTTTATTTACAGCCCCGTGGTAAATGCCTTTTATACTGGTGTTAATCCAGCCAGCGCCCCTATGGACAAGTAATAATTTGCCCTGCTGCTGTTAATCTGCATTTTAGATTCTGTTCCGAGTGTCTCCTATCTCTCCCTCCGATACCTGATTTAGGGTTGCTTAGTACCAGAGTGGACCGGTCCTGCTGACTTATTCTCCCCTACCCCAGTCCTCAAACTAGTGTAGGGAAATTAGAATGTCCAGCGCAGAAACAGGCCATTCGGCCCCACTGCTCCGTGCCGGTGTTTCTGCTCCACACCAGCCTCCTCCCGCCCCTCTTCATCTCACCCCATCACCATATCCTTCTATTCCTCTCTCCCTCATGTGTTTATCTAGCTTCCCCTTAAATGCATCGACGCTATTCGCCTCAACCACTCCACATAGAACAACAACAACTACTTTCATTTATCCAGCGCCTTTAACGCAGTAAGACGTCCCAGGGTGCTTCACAGGAGCGATTATCAAACAAAATTTGACACCGAGCCACATGAGATATTAGGACAGGTGACCAAAAGCTTGGTCAAAGAGGTCGGTTTTAAGGAGCGTCTTAAAGGAGGAGAGAGAGGCGGAGGGGTTTAGGGAGGGAATTCCAGAGCTCGGGGCCCTGATGCGGTCGCCAGTGGTGGAGCGATGGGAAATCGGGGGATGCGCGAGAGGCCAGAATTGGAGGAGCGCAGAGATCTGGGAGGGTTGTAGGAGCTGGAGGAGGTTACAGAGATAGGGAGAGGGGGCGAGGAGGGATTTGCAAACCAGGATGAGAATTTTAAAATCGAGGTGTTGCCGGACCGGGAGCCAGTGTAGGTTAGTGAACACGGGGTGATGGGTGAACGGGACTTGGTGCGAGTTAGGACACGGGGCAGCCGAGTTTTAGATGAGCTCAAGTTTACGGAGGGTGGTGGAATGTGGGAGGCCGGCCAGGAGTGCGTTGGAATAGTCGAGTCTGGAGGGGACAAAGGCAGGGATGAGGGTTTCAGCAGCAGATGAGCTGAGGCAGGGGCGGAGACGGGCGATGTTATGGAGGCGACAGCGAGTTCCACATTCTCGCCAGTCTCTTGGGCGAAGAAATTGATAGAACGATCCGCTTCAGATTCACTTGTGTGTTGACTGGAGGTTCACGCGCTAATGCTTAAAACCAGTCTGATGTGTCGTGGGACTGCAGTGTAGGCAGGTAGCGGACTGCTTAGTGTACAGTGGGATAAGCGTCCAGCATCCGCCCCGTTTTTCGATTTGGGGCTTTTTGTGTTGATATCAAGAGTGCTTCTTGCTTGAGGGGGTGGGGGGGTATTCCGAGGAATTTCACAGCACAGAGAGGGGATCTGTCTCATCTGCGTCACCTCTGGATTCGGACCCAGTGCTGGCAAAGTAAAACGAGCGTTGACAATATCAGCTCTGCTTGTTCCACACTGGCGTGTCGACTGCATCACATCTGTTGCTTGAATGGGTCAGCCGTGACACGGTGGGTCTCGCTCTCGCCTCTGAGTCAGAAGGTTGTGGGTTCGTAGTCCCACTCCAGAGACTCGAGCACAAAAATCTAGGCTGACCCTCCAGTGCAGTACTGAGGGAGCGCCGCACTGTGGGAGGGGCGGTACTGAGGGAGCGCCGCACTGTGGGAGGGGCGGTACTGAGGGAGCGCCGCACTGTCGGAGGGGCAGTACTGAGGGAGCGCCGCACTGTCGGAGGGGCGGTACTGAGGGAGCGCCGCACTGTGGGAGGGGCGGTACTGAGGGAGCGCCGCACTGTCGGAGGGGCGGTACTGAGGGAGCACCGCACTGTCGGAGGGGCGGTACTGAGGGAGCGCCGCACTGGTGGAGGGGCGGTACTGAGGGAGCGCCGCACTGTCAAAGGGGCGGTGCTGAGGGAGCACCGCACTGGTGGAGGGGCGGTACTGAGGGAGTCCCGCACTGTCGGAGGGGCGGTACTGAGGGAGTCCCGCACTGTCGGAGGGGCGGTACTGAGGGAGCGCCGCACTGTCGGAGGGGCAGTACTGAGGGAGCACCGCACTGGTGGAGGGGCGGTACTGAGGGAGTCCCGCACTGTCGGAGGGGCGGTACTGAGGGAGCGCCGCACTGTCGGAGGGGCAGTACTGAGGGAGCACCGCACTGGTGGAGGGGCGGTACTGAGGGAGTCCCGCACTGTCGGAGGGGCGGTACTGAGGGAGCGCCGCACTGGCGGAGGTGCCGTCTTTTGGATGAGACGTTAAACCGAGGCCCCGTCTGCTCTCGGGTGGATGTAAAAGTTCCCACGGCCACTATTGGAAGAAGAGTAGGGGGGGGGCCCAATATTAATCCTCAACCAACATCACTAAAATAGATGAGCTGGTCGTTTTCACATTGCTGTTTGTGGGAGCTTGCTGTGTGTAAATTGGCTGCCACGTTTCCCATATTACAACAGTGACCACACTTCAAAAAGTATTTCATTAGCTGCAAAGTGGCTCTTGATCTCATCGAATCAGAGTATAGTACAGCACAGGAGGAGGCCATTTGGCCCACCGAGTCTGTGCCGGTTCTTGCGAAGAGCAATCCGTTTAGTCCTGCTTCCCCCCGCTCTTTCCCCATATCCCTGCAATTGTTTCTTCCAGTATTTCTCCAATTCCCTTTCGAAGGCTACTATTAGGGCGGTGGAGACAGATTCATCAGGCAGCGCATTCCAAATCCTAACCACTCGCTGCTTGGGGGGGGGAAAGTTTTCCCTCCTGTCGCCGAGGTTCTTTTGCCAATCACCTTTTATTTACTCGGTCTAAACCCTTCCTGATTTTGAACCCCTCGGTTAAATCTCCCCTTCACCTTCTCTGCTCGGAGGAGAACCCCAGCTTCTGCGGTCTCGCCTCACCCCGGAACCATCCCAGTAAATCTCTGCACCCTCTCCGAAGCCGCGGTGACCTTCCTGAAGTGTGGCGCCCTGAAGCGGGCACAGTGCTCCCGCTGGTGCCGAACTCGTGGGCACAGTGCTCCCGCTGGTGCCCAACTCGTGTTTTGTACAGGTTTAGCACAGCGTCCTGGCTTTTGAACTCTTGCGCCTCGATTTACTGAGCCCGGGATCCCGTATGCTGCTTTGTGAACCTGTCCTCCGAAGGTTCTCGCTGGTAAATTTGCTGTGCCGTTGGGAGGAAGGCCGTATTTGACTGTATTGTTGGGCCACTGAGACGGAATAAGTTTGGGGAAAACGTCGTCCAGAGTTGTGTTCAGTCAGAAAACATAACTTAAGACGTAGGAGCAGGAGTAGGTCATTCGGCCCCTCGAGCCTGCTCCGCCATTCAATGAGATCACGGCTGATCTGATCTTGGCCTCAACTCCACTTCCCTGCCTGCTCCCCATAACCCTCGACTCCCTTATCGTTCAAAAATCTGTCTATCTCCTTTAATATATTCACAGCTCTCTGGGGAAGAGAATTCCAAAGATTCACGACCCTCTGAGAAGAAATTCCTCCTCATTTCAGATTTAAAAGGGTGCCCTCTTATTCTGAAATTATGCCCCCTAGTTCTAGATTCCCCCACGAGGGGAAACATCCTCCCTGCATCTACCTTGTCGTGCCCCTTCAGAATCTTATGTTTCAATAAGATCCCCTCTCATTCTTCTAAACCCTAATGAGTCTAGGCCCAACCTGCTCAACCTCTCCTCATAAGACAACCCCCTCACCTCTGGAATTAACCTAGTGAATCGTCTCTGAACTGCCTCCAATGCAAGTATATCCTTAAATAAGGAGACCAAAACTGTACGCAGTACTCCAGGTGCGGTCTCGCCAACGCCCTGTACAGTTGTAACAGGACTTTCCCTACTTTTATACTCCATTCCCTTTGCAATAAAGGCCAACACTCTATTTGCCTTCCTAATTACTTGCTGTACCTGCATGCTAACTTTTTGTGATTCATGTACAAGGACCCCCAGATCCCTCTGTACCTCAGCATTTTGTAATCTCTTCCCCATTTAAATAATTCTGCTTTTTAAATGGGGAGAGATTACAAAATGCTGAGGTACAGAGGGATCCTTGGACAAGAGGCTTTTGGACATCATTTGGACCGAGTTTGTATGTTGCTGGGAACAAAAGCTTTTGTGGCCGAATTGAAAGTTCCCGAGCCCCAAACTGGTCGGGTTGGTGGATCGAGGCCTGTGATTTTCGTGGCCGCGTCAGATACCCAGGGCTCTGGCCTCTGTCGCTCTTGCCTGCCCTTTGCCTCCCGTTAGTTCTGTCTCATTCTCTCTCTTTCCCCCCCTGCAGATGTCCAGCTCTCCGCTTTCCAAGAAGCGCCGTGTGTCCGTGTCTGCAGCAGAACCGAAGACTGCTTCCAACTCTCGTTCCTCCGTCAACTCCCTACGGACTCCATCTCCCGCAACTCCCGCTAACGTGAGTGGTTCCCCACGGATTTGGGCGGGGGATGCGGTTTTCCATTGAAGCCGCGTTGGGTTTATTTGATTTGGGGGGGGCAGGCTCTGCGGTTCGAGAGAGTCGGGACACCGGGAGGAGGGGAGGGTGAGGAGACGGTTCTGCTGCCAGATGTGGGAGGAGGAGGCTGGGGCTGGGTCGTGCGGGTGCACCGACCTTTGTAACGGGCTACCTGATGATCAAGAGCCCCCTGTTGGCTGGGGGCTATTACATAAGCAGGAGGAGGCCATACATAGAAACAGAAGATAGGAGCAGGAGTAGGCCATTCGGCCCCTCGAGCCTGCTCCGCCATTCGATGAGATCATGGCTGATCATCCAAACTCAGTACCCTGTCCCTGCCTTCTCCCCATATCCCTTGATCCCTCTAGCCTTAAGAAATATATCTAACTCATTCTTGAATATATTTAATGATTTGGCCTCAACTGCCTTCTGTGGTAGAGAATTCCACAGGTTCACCACTCTCTGGGTGAAGAAATTCTTCCTCATCTCAGTCCTAAATGGCCGACCCCTTATCCTGAGACTGTGACCCCTGGTTCTAGACTCTCCAGCCAGGGGGAAACAGCCTCTCAGCCTCTACCCTGTCAATCCCCCCTCAGAATCTTATATGTTTCAATGAGATCACCTCTCATTCCTCTAAACTCCAGCGAGAATCTACTCAATCTCTCCTCATAGAACAGCCCTCTCACCCCAGGGATCGCTCTGGTGAACCTTCGTTGTACCGCCTCTAAGGCACGTCTATCCTTCCTTGGGTAAGGCGACCAGAACTGCACGGCTGGTCATGCGCACCAGGGATGCAAAAGTTGAATTCAGCCTTCCTATTATCCCGCTGATCCTTGTTGGAATTCTGGTGCAACCCCCCTTGGTCGAACAGCTGTTGTTCTAAAGCTAGTGCTTGCTTGGCTGTGGGCACCGTTAGCCAGGCAGAGAGTCAGCACTTCCAGGCGGAGAGGGGAGGAAAGCACAGTGTTTCTTGAGTGTAATCTCCGGAGCCGGGCGGCTGTTTATTCTTTGCCTGTGTTTGACGCAAGTGCCTTAAATTGGATCATGAGTCATCAGCAGTTACTCGGCTCCGAGCACAAAGCCAGTGCTGTCAAGGTAGTCTCCTGTTCTTCCTCCATCCTCGGCCGGGAAATCTCTCTCTCCCTGGCCTCCCATCTGTAGCGCAGCTGAGGAAATGCACAGGCCCCCCCCCGTTCCCTCAGGGTGGTGGTCTCTGGGGGGGGTCACGGGCCTCCCTCCGTGCAGGGGAGGGGCTTGGCTTCCACTCGGTTGGCGTTGCTCCAACGAACTATCCGAGCGGGTCAATGCAGGAGGCAGAAGCGTTGCCCCTTGGGACACAGTAGGCGGAGAGGAACACTGGCCGGTTTTTCGTGTTTCGTCACCTTTGCGGCCAGTACTGAGGCTCGGCAGTTTCGAACTCCAGCCCCGCGTGTTCTCCTGGTAGGGATGCCTATCTAATGCCAAGTTTTGCAGGCGGTGCCTCACTCCTTTGCATATTGCTGGCGTTCCGCTTTATATCTTGGGATTGTGCACCCTGGACGCTGTTACACCAATAGTTCTCTGTATTGAATCAGCTGTTTTCGGTGTGTTTGGGACAGTGTAGAGGGAGCTTTACTCTGTATCTAACCCCGTGCTGTACCTGCCCTGGGAGTGTTTGATGGGGACAGTGTAGAGGGAGCTTTACTCTGTATCTAACCCCGTGCTGTACCTGCCCTGGGAGTGTTTGATGGGACAGTGTAGAGGGAGCTTTACTCTGTATCTAACCCGTGCTGTACCTGCCCTGGGAGTGTTTGATGGGACAGTGTAGAGGGAGCTTTACTCTGTATCTAACCCGTGCTGTACCTGCCCTGGGAGTGTTTGATGGGGACAGTGCAGAGGGAGCTTTACTCTGTATCTAACCCGTGCTGTACCTGCCCTGGGAGTGTTTGACGGGACAGTGTAGAGGGAGCTTTACTCTGTATCTAACCCGTGCTGTACCTGCCCTGGGAGTGTTTGATGGGGACAGTGTAGAGGGAGCTTTACTCTGTATCTAACCCCGTGCTGTACCTGCCCTGGGAGTGTTTGACGGGACAGTGTAGAGGGAGCTTTACTCTGTATCTAACCCGTGCTGTACCTGCCCTGGGAGTGTTTGATGGGGACAGTGTAGAGGGAGCTTTACTCTGTATCTAACCCGTGCTGTACCTGCCCTGGGAGTGTTTGATGGGGACAGTGCAGAGGGAGCTTTACTCTGTATCTAACCCGTGCTGCACCTGCCCTGGGAGTGTTTGATGGGGACAGTGTAGAGGGAGCTTTACTCTGTATCTAACCCCGTGCTGTACCTGCCCTGGGAGTGTTTGATGGGACAGTGTAGAGGGAGCTTTACTCTGTATCTAACCCGTGCTGTACCTGCCCTGGGAGTGTTTGATGGGACAGTGTAGAGTGAGCTTTACTCTGTATCTAACACGTGCTGTACCTGCCCTGGGAGTGTTTGATGGGACAGTGTAGAGGGAGCTTTACTCTGTATCTAACACGTGCTGTCCCTGCCCTGGGAGTGTTTGATGGGGACAGTGTAGAGGGAGCTTTACTCTGTATCTAACCCGTGCTGTACCTGCCCTGGGAGTGTTTGATGGGACAGTGCAGAGGGAGCTTTACTCTATCTAACCCGTACTGTACCTGCCCTGGGAGTGTTTGGGACAGTGTAGAGGGAGCTTTACTCTGTATCTAACCCCGTGCTGTACCTGCCCTGGGAGTGTTTGATGGGACAGTGTATAGGGAGCTTTACTCTGTATCTAACCCCGTGCTGTACCTGCCCTGGGAGTGTTTGATGGGGACAGTGTAGAGGGAGCTTTACTCTGTATCTAACCCGTGCTGTACCTGCCCTGGGAGTGTTTGATGGGACAGTGTAGAGGGAGCTTTACTCTGTATCTAACCCATGTTGTCAGGCACGTGCTAACACATGTACTGTTTAATTTCAGGGTATGGCCAAGAATGGAAATGATGCAGAGATTGACGAGGGTCTGTACTCCAGACAGCTGTAAGTGAGACTTCTCTCTTTGAACTGCTATTAGTGTGAATGCTGGACCGATGCACCCAAGGCTGTTCCACTAGCTCAGTCGATTGTTTATTTAACTGCGCCACGCAACGCGATGTTCCACATTTTCCTGGTGCTGGGTTAGTGCGGCTGGGATCGGTTGGGGGCTGCAGTAGGCACGGAAGCTTGTGGGAGAGGGTTGGGGGCAATACTCTCGTTTCCTGTTGCCTGACCCAGTCTCGTGCTGGAGAGTGTGCGTGTGTGTGTGGAATTTGTGAGAGGGCAGGGCTGGTGATGTACCAGAGGGTGACTGGCATCTGTGTGGAGCCTTACCCCGTGGAGAGGGGTGGTTGGGGGTGCGTTCTGATCTGTGCCTAATCCCGAGGGAACTGTACTTGTGAAAATAATCAGCGCCTGCGTGAGATGCTCCTTTAAGACCAGTTAATATCCTCCCAGCACCCCTCGAGCATTGCCAAGCACACACTGCATTGGTGGCTTGGGCGGGAGCTGTTCCCTGCCACTGGGCTTTGAGAGGCTTTTCAACACCCACCTCTTTATCCAGCCGTTGGTTCCCCTCACACACTCTCTCTCATTCTCTCTCTGGCTGCATCTCCTTCCTTCATACACCACTTTTTCCCACATTGCCAATTCATTTCATCGAATCACACAGCACAGAGGGAGGCCATTCGGCCCATCGAGCCTGTGCCGGCTCTTTGAACGAGCTCTCCAATCAGTCCCACTCCCCCCTGCTCTTTCCCCACAGCCCTGCACATTTTTCCCCTTCGAGTATTTCTCCAATTCCCCTTTTGAAAGTTACTATTGAATCTGCTCCCACCGCCCTTTCAGGCAGCGCGTTCCAGATCACAACAACTCGCTGCGTAAAAACATTCTCCTCATCTCCCCCTCTGGTTCTTTTACCGATTATCTTCAATCTGTGTCCTCTGGTTACCCACCCTCCTGCCACTGGAAACAGTTTCTCCTGATTTACTCCATCAAAACCCTTCATGATTGTGAACACCTCGATTAAATCTCCTCTTAACCTTCTCTGCTCCAAGGAGAACAACCCCAGCTTCTCCAGTCTCCCCACATCACTGAAGTCCCTCATCCCTGGGACCATTCTGGTCAATCTCCTCTGCACCCCTCCAAGGCCTTGACGCCCTTCCTAAAGTGCGGTGCTGGGTTTGGGGAGGAAGCCAGAGGCGGTGCATTTCTGGGACCTGAGCAGCAACGGTTGGTGCTAGATCGCGATACCAGACAGACCCTCAAACGTTCCCCCCCCCCACCCCTGTGTCCTTCTTTGTCCCCTCATGGTTGTCCTTGACTTGCAGGTATGTCCTCGGTTACGAGGCCATGAAGCGCATGCAGAATGCCAATATTCTGATTTCGGGCATGCGCGGCCTGGGTCTGGAGATCGCCAAGAACGTGATACTGGGAGGCGTGAAGACTGTCACCATCCATGACCAGGGCGTCGCACAGTGGGTGGACCTGTCCTCCCAGGTAAGTTGTCCCCTCTGGGGTTAATGTGACCCGATCGCGCTGTGCTCGTTTTGCGAGTCTGACTTAACTGTTGTAAATCCTGTAAGTGGGAGCGAGGCGACTGAGGGCGACAGGAGGAGGTAAGGAGCAGTGCCAAGTACAAAGGGGAGCAGGAGATTCAAACCGGCCAAAGGCGACCAAGCCTGGTCACACTGCCTCTCGTCCTGTGTCCGGTTACGCGCACTGAGATACGAGAGGGGGGACATCAGAGCCGGGGAGATGGTACAAAGAGTCAGCGCCTGGTGCTGCTCATCGGAGGCAGTCCCACTCCCGGCCCAGGACCGTGTGGAGCATCAGAACGAACAGAAAGAAAAGAGAGACTCGCGTTTCTCCAGCGCCTTTCACCACCTCAGGACGTCCCAAAGCGCTTCACAGCCAATGAAGGACTTTTTTTGAAGTGCGGTCACTGTTGTAATGTAGGAAACGCGGCAGCTAATTTGCGCACAGCAAGCTCCCACAAACAGCAATGTGATAATGACCAGATCATCTGTATTTAGTGATGTTGATTGAGGCATAAATATTGGCCCCAGGACACCGGGGAGAACTCCCCCCCCCCCCCCCCCCCCCCCCCCCCCCCCCCCCCCCCCCCCTGCTCTTCATTTGAAATAGTGGCCGTGGAATCTTTTACGTCCACCTGACAGTGCAGACGGGGCCTTGGTTTAATGTCTCATCTGAAAGACGGCACCTCCGACAGTGCGGCACTCCCTCAGTACTGCCCGACAGTGCGGAGCTCCCTCAGTGCCGCTCCCTCAGTACCGCCCCTCCGACAGTGCGACGCTCCCTCAGTACCGCCCCTCCGACAGTGCGGCGCTCCCTCAACACCGCCCCTCCGACAGTGCGGCGCTCCCTCAACACCGCCCCCTCCGACAGTGCGGCGCTCCCTCAACACCGCCCTTCCGACAGTGCGGCGCTCCCTCAGCCACCGCCCTTCCGACAGTGCGGCTGCTCCCTCAGTACCGCCCCTCCGACAGTGCGGCGCTCCCTCAACACCGCCCCTCCGACAGTGCGGCGCTCCCTCAACACCGCCCCTCCGACAGTGCGGCGCTCCCTCAACACCGCCCCTCCGACAGTGCGGCGCTCCCTCAACACCGCCCCTCCGACAGTGCGGCGCTCCCTCAGTACCGCCCCTCCGACAGTGCGGCGCTCCCTCAGTACCGCCCCTCCGACAGTGCGGCGCTCCCTCAGTACCGCCCCTCCGACAGTGCGGCGCTCCCTCAGTACCGCCCCTCCGACAGTGCGGCTGCTCCCTCAGTACCGCCCCTCCGACAGTGCGGCGCTCCCTCAGTACCGCCCCTCCGACAGTGCGGCGCTCCCTCAGTACCGCCCCTCCGACAGTGCGGCGCTCCCTCAGTACCGCCCCTCCGACAGTGCGGCGCTCCCTCAACACCGCCCCTCCGACAGTGCGGCGCTCCCTCGGTACTGCCCCTCCGACAGTGCGGCGCTCCCTCAGTACCGCCCCTCCGACAGTGCGGCGCTCCCTCAACACCGCCCCTCCGACAGTGCGGCGCTCCCTCGGTACTGCCCCTCCGACAGTGAGGCACTCCCTCACTGGGAGCGTCAGCCTAGATTTTTGTGCTCCAGTCCACAACCGTCTGACTCCGAGGCGAGAGTGCTACCCACTGCGCCACAGTTGACGCACTCAACAGTTGTCAAGCTCCCGTTCGGCGTCTGGTGAGATGTCGGAGAGCTGGGTGAGGTGGGGTCAGGAGACCAACACAACCCCGGGTACTGAACTACCTGTGGGGTGAAGCCGGCTAGAATGTGCTCTTTGGGCAGCGGGCGAGCGGGCACGGGTTGGTATTTTCTGTCTCCGGTCGGGCTGCTACTCGCGGTGGGGACCCTGCATTCGAAAGTGACTCTGGCACTGTCCCATTGCCTGGTCATTGATGCTGCAGGAAGAGTAACACAAAGGTTTATTCCCGTGTTTCCTGGGGGTGTGGTCTCCAGGAAACCTCGTTACCTTTGGACACAGTTTTAGTCCGCCCGCTCCCGGGACCTCGTCGCCCCGGCAGATGCGATCTTCCGCGGGAACCCCCAGTCCGCTCCGTGCTGCGCGAGGTCTGAGCCTTTGAGTGCTCGCCACCCCGGAAAGCAGGCGACTGTGGGAGGGAATCTGAGGTACGTGATGTCATAGAATCATAGAAAGTTACAGCACGGAAGGAGGCCATTTCAGCCCATCGTGTCCGCGCCGGCCAACAGAGAGCTATCCAGCCTAATCCCACTTCCCAGCTCTTGGTCCGTAGCCCTGCAGGTTACAGCATCCCAAGTGCACATCCAAGTACTTTTTAAATGTGGTTAGGGTTCCTGCCTCTACCACCCTTTCAGGCAGTGAGTTCCAGACCCCCACCACTCTCTGGGTGAAGAAATTTCCCCTCAAATCCCCTCTAAACCTTCCACCAATTACTTTAAATCTCTGCCTCCTGGTTTTTGACCCCTCTGCTAAGGGAAATAGGTCCTTTCTATCCACTTTATCTAGGCCCCTTATAATTTTATACACCTCAATAAGGTCTCCCCTCAGCCTCCTCTGTTCCAAAGAAAACAGACCCAGCCTATCCAGTCTTTCCTCATAGCCAAGATTCTCTACTCCCGGCAACATCCTTGTAAATCTCCTCTGTACCCTCTCTAGTGCGATCACATCTTTCCTGTAATGTGGTGACCAGAACTGCACGCAGTACTCTAGCTGAGGCCTAACTAGTGTTTTTATACAGTTTATACATGTCGAAGGTGCACCCTGAATGCCAATGAAACCATGACTGTTGGGTGATGGCGGGAAGGCTCCAAGGGGCAGAGGCAGGTTTAGGATTAATGTCTGGGACCTCCTCACACAGTGATTGACGTGTGGATAGAGACGACAACTCGAATCTTTTGGGACGGTTGCATATGTGAGGGATTGTAGGTGTGGGTGACATTGAGCCAACTGCTCCGTGCCGGTGTTTCTGCTCCACACGAGCCTACTTCATCTCACGCTATCACCATCTCCTTCTATTCCTTTCTCCCTCATGTGTTTATCCAGCTTCCCCTTAAATACATCTACGCTATTCGCCTCGACCACTCCCTGTGGGAGCGAGTTCCACATTCTCACCACTCTCTGGGTGAAGAAGTTTCTCCTGAATTCCCCATTGGATTTATTAGTGACTCTCTTATATCGATGGCCCCTAGTTCTGGTCTCCCCACAAGTGGAAACATCTTCTCTACGTCTACCCTATCGAACTCTTTCATAATCTTCAAGACCTCGATCAGGTCGTCCCTCAGCCTTCTCTTTTCAAGAGAAAACATTGGCCAGAGGTGAAATGTGGGTTATTTGATGTGCCCCGCACAGAGCACGGTTACAGGGGCTAAAAAAAATTCTTGCGATTAATTTAAAACAAATAAAATTGTGGCCTCATTTTGTGTAAGTCTGTCGTCTTTGGTAAATCTCCAGTTAATCTTGCGGATTGAATCCTGCGCTTAAGACTCCGATATAAAGATTGCAGGCTTCCAAAAAACAAAAAGGTCTCTCACATCTTCGCTTTATTTTGCTCAAGTCTCCTTTGTGTACCCGAGGTGTTGCACCGAGGGCGGGCGGGCGCGAGCGAGAGGCCCAAGTGGAGGAGACCCGAGCGCTGCGGGAGTGACGCACCCCTCCAGAGCGATCTGTCCTCGCCTGGTTAAAAACCCCCCCCCCATCCGGTGTCCTGACTGGCGGGCGTCCCATCCGATCGAGTGACTGGTCCTTCGCCTGGCGTTGCTCTTTCTGGGATCTTGCTTTGTGTAAATCGGCTGCTCCACTTGCTTTCTGACTGCGGTGGCACAGCGGTTCCGTCACCGGACTAGTGATCCAGAGGCCTGGCCTGATGATCCGGTACCGCGAGTTCAAATCCCACCACGGCAGCTGGGGAATTTCAATTCAATTCATGAAATAAATCCGGAATTAAAAAGCTCGGGTTAGTAATGGTGACCTGTGAAACACTCGGATTGGCGTAAAAACCCATCTGGTTCACTAACGTCCTTTCGGGAAGGAAATCTATCACCCTGACCCGGTCTGGCCTGTACGGTACGTGACTCCAGACCCACAGCAATGTGTGGTTGACTCTTAACTGCCCTCTGAAATGGCCCAACAAGCCCCTTTGTTGTACAAGATGACTCCCCACCACCTTCTGAAGGACAATTAGGGATGGGCAATAAATGCTGGCCAGCATCCTGTGAATGAATTCAAAGAAAGTGACTCCACTCTCAAAGTAATACTGCATACAGTTTTGGTGTCCATACTTAAGAAAAGACATACTTGCTCTCGAGTCAGTACAAAGAAGGTTCACTCGGTTAATCCCGGGGATGAGGGGATGGACATATGAGGAGAGGTTGGGTAGATTGGGACTCTACTCATTGGAGTTCAGAAGAATGAGAGGCGATCTTATTGAAACATATAAGATTGCGAAGGGGCTTGATCGGGTGGATGCGGGGAGGATGTCCCCGATGATGGGTGAAACTAGAACTAGGGGGCATCGTCTTAGAATAAGGGGCTGCTCTTTCAAAACTGAGATGAGGAGGAACTACTTCACTCAGAGGGTGGTAGGTCCATGGAATATGCTGCCCCAAAAAGCTGTAGAAGCTACATCATTACATAAATTTAAAACAGAAATAGACAGTTTCCGAGAAGTAAAGGGAATTAAGGGTTACGGGGAGCGGGCAGGAATTTGGACATGAGTCTGGGTTCGGATCGGTCATGGCCCTGTGGGTAGCGGAGCGGGCCCAGGGGCCGTGTAGCCTGATCCTGCTCCTATTTTGTGTGTCCAATTCTGTTCGGTTCAGGAGATGGTTCTGTGATAGCAGATTGTCGGTCAATTGGCCTACTCCTGCTCCTAATTCTTATGTTCTTAATTGGAGGTGACGTGGTCTGGGAGGGCCCATTGAGGCGGAAGGGTTTGTATGACTGCAACTTTCTTTTTAAAGATGTGATCCGGGACCCTGGCATCGGTGTCTGTTTGGAAGAGATTTAACGCAAGTGTTTGGCTGCAGGACTAACTTTCCTCGTTCTGTTTTCTCCCCCCATCCCCTCAGTTCTACCTGCGGGAAGCGGACCTCTCGAAGAACCGTGCTGAGGTTTCCCAGCCCCGGCTCGCTGAGCTGAACACCTATGTGCCGGTGACTGCCTACACTGGGGAGCTGACTGAGGATTACCTGCAGCAGTTCCAGGTATGTGCCCCCCCCCCCCCGGCGGGGATTCGGAATGGGGGGCGGCTCGCTTCGGAACGGGGAGCAGGGTTGAAACGTACAAGATTGTGAGGGGGGATTGACGGGGTAGATGATGAAGGATGTTCTTGCCATGGAAGGAGTTCAGCGAAGATTCACAAGGCTGATACCTGGGATGGCAGGAATGACATATGAGGAGAGATTGGGTCGATTGGGCTTATACTCGCTGGAGTTTAGAAGAATGAGAGGGGATCTCATCGAAACATATAAAATTCTGACAGGTCTGGACAAACTAGATGCAGGAAGAATGTTCCCGATGGTCGGAGAGTCCAGAACCAGGGGTCATAATCTAAGGATAAGGGGTAAGCCATTTAGGACAGAAATGAGGAAGAATTTCTTCACCCAGAGAGTGGTGAACCTGTGGAATTCTCTACCACAGAAGGCAGTTGAGGCCAAGTCATTAAATATATTCAAGAATGAGTTAGATATATTTCTTAAAGCTAAAGATATCAAGGGATATGGGGAGAAAGCAGGGACAGGGTACTGAGTTTGGATGATCAGCCATGATCTCATCGAATGGCGGAGCAGGCTCGAGGGGCCAAATGGCCTACTCCTGCTCCTATCTTCTATGTTTCTATGATAATTTGTTTCCCCCTGGCTGGGGAGTCCAGAACCAGGGGTCACAGTCTCAGGATAAGGGGTCGGCCATTTAGGACTGAGATGAGGAGGAATTTCTTCATGCGGAGGGTGGTGAATCTTTGGAATTCTCTGCCCCAAAGGGGATGCTCAGTGGTTGTGAGTATATTCAAGACAGGGATCGATCGATTTTTGGACTCTCGGGGAATCGAGGGATATGGGGATCAGGCGGGAAAGTGGAGTTGAGGTCGAAGATCAGCCACGATCTTCAATGGTGGAGCAGGCTCGAGGGGCCTGTATGGCTGACTCCTGCTATTTCTTGCGTTTCAAACCGTAGCACGAGTTCCCTATTTCAGGCTTGTCGCTAGGGGCAATGTGGAAGCGAGGTCCCCTCTCTCCACCTCGCCATCGCCACCAGAGGACAAACTGGTCTGCAACGCACCTGGCGGCTGATCGCCTGGCTTCTTGAGTGTTGATGTTTCAGCTTCGTCCAAGTACAGGTTTTGTTGAAATTGCGCCACTGTGTGCAGTTCTGGTCGCCACACTACAGGAAGGATGTGAGTGCACTGGAGAGGGTGCAGAGGAGATTCACCAGGATGTTACCTGGGCTGGAGCGCTTCAGCTATGAAGAGAGACTGGACAGGCTGGGGTTGTTTTCCTCCGAGCAGAGAAGGCTGAGGGGGGGGGGGACCTGATTGAGGTGTACAAAATTATGAGGGGCGTAGATAGAAAGGAACTTTTCCCCCTTAGTAGAGGGGTCAATAACCAGGGGGCATAGTTTCAAGGTAAGGGGCGGGAGGTTTAGAGGGGGATTTGAGGAAAAACTTTTTCACCCAGAGGGTGGTTGGAATCTGGAACTCACTGCCTGAAAGGGTGGTAGAGGCAGGAACCCTCACAACATTCAAGAAGCATTTAGATGAGCACTTGAAACGCCATAGCGTACAAGGCTACGGACCGAGTGCTGGAAAATGGGATTAGAATAGACAGGGCTTGATGGCCGGCACGGGCCGAAGGGCCTCCTTCTGTGCTGTATAACTCGATGACTCTCTGCGCCAAGGCCCAGGAGTTGAGTTCTCGCTCCGTTTCCTCTGCTTTTCCCAGAGATGTTGCCGTGCGGTCGCACTCGACGTGGGGAACTGCCCTCCAGCCCCTTGCCCAAGCGGCGGCCGCTCCGGTGAGCGCTTGGCCAGCGTGTGTCTCTGCCAAGTTGAACTGTGAAGGTTCTTGTGCATACGTAGAGCTTTGCAGCAGAGGTCACTGGACACCTCGCACTGGAGAGGGTAACAGAGGAGATTTACGAGGATGTTGCCAGGACTGGAGAATTTTAGCGATGAGGAAAGATTGGAGAGGCTGGGTTTGTTTTCTTTGGAACAGAGGAGGCTGAGGGAGATTTAATTGAGGTGTATAAAATGATGAGGGGGCCTGGATAGAGTGGATAGGAAGGACCTATTTCCCTGAGCAGAGAGGTCAATAACCAGGGGGCAGAGATTTAAAGTCATTGGGAGAAGGATTAGAGGGGAGTTGAGGAGAACTTTTCTCACCCAATTCCAAAGACTCACCGCCCTCTGAGTGAAGAAATTCCTCCTCATCTCAGTCCTAAATGACCGCCCCCTTATCCTGAGACTACGCCCCCTGGTTCTAGACTCTCCAGCCAGGGGGAAACAACCTCTCCGCATCTACCCTGTCAATCCCCCTCAGAATCGGGCGTTTCAATGAGATCACACCTCATTCTTCTAGACTCCAGAGAGTATAGGTAGAGAGAGGGAGGCAGCCCACAACCATACTGTGCATCGCACTGCGGTGGGCGCAGGGCAATCGTGAGGGGGTGCGCGAGGGTCCCGGTGGAGAATGTGTGGGGTGGGGAAGAGAGATTTGCAACTGACGAACAGTTTCAGCCCAGCCACGATGCCCTCCATGGTCCAGAGACCCGCTACGTTTGCAGTCCCACCCCCCCCCCCAGAATATCGTAGGGCGACAGTGTCTGCGGAGCAGTCCCCAGTACCGGGGGGCGAGTGGGGAAGCAGGGGGGTCCAGAGACCCGCTACGTTTGCAGTCCCACCCCCCCCCCCCAGAATATCGTAGGGCGGCAGTGTCTGCGGAGCAGTCCCCAGTACCGGGGGGCGAGTGGGGAAGCAGGGGTATACAGTACAGCTGCAGCCCCCTGTGCTGTGTGGTGGCCAGAGTCTCGTTTCAATTCATGCGCCAACCATCGTGCATTGTCCCCCATCTTGCTGCGTGGGCCGTGGCGCCCCCCTCCCCGGGGTTCCAGCTGTAAGTGTGCAGCGCGCCGGGGGTCTGAGTATAAAGCAAACCCTGATCCATTTTATTTTGAAGGTGGTGGTGCTCACCAACTCTCCCCTGGAGGAACAGCTGAGGGTCGGAGAATTCTGCCATTGTCGAGGAATCAAGTTCATCGTGGCAGATACAAAGGGGCTGTTCGGGTGAGTGAGCGAGCCGCACGGCGCCCGAGGTCACGAGACAGATCGCAGAAAGACTTGCATTTCCGTCGGCGCCTTTCAGAAGAACAGCAGAACAGGAGGAGGCCGTTCAGCCCCTCGAGCCTGTTACATTAGGAACAGGAGGAGGCCGTTCAGCCCCTCGAGCCTGTTACATTCGGAACAGGAGGAGGCCGTTCAGCCCCCTCGAGCCTGTTACATTCGGAACAGGAGGAGGCCGTTCAGCCCCCTCGAGCCTGTTACATTAGGAACAGGAGGAGGCCATTCAGCCCCTCGAGCCTGTTACATTAGGAACAGGAGGAGGCCATTCAGCCCCCTCGAGCCTGTTACATTAGGAACAGGAGGAGGCCATTCAGCCCCTCGAGCCTGTTACATTAGGAACAGGAGGAGGCCATTCAGCCCCCTCGAGCCTGTTACATTAGGAACAGGAGGAGACCGTTCAGCCCCTCGAGCCTGTTACATTAGGAACAGGAGGAGGCCGTTCAGCCCCCTCGAGCCTGTTACATTAGGAACAGGAGGAGGCCATTCAGCCCCTCGAGCCTGTTACATTAGGAACAGGAGGAGGCCATTCAGCCCCCTCGAGCCTGTTACATTAGGAACAGGAGGAGGCCGTTCAGCCCCCTCGAGCCTGTTACATTAGGAACAGGAGGAGGCCGTTCAGCCCCTCGAGCCTGTTACATTAGGAACAGGAGGAGGCCGTTCAGCCCCCCGAGCCTGTTACATTAGGAACAGGAGGAGGCCGTTCAGCCCCTCGAGCCTGTTACATTAGGAACAGGAGGAGGCCATTCAGCCCCTCGAGCCTGTTACATTAGGAACAGGAGAAGGCCGTTCAGCCCCTCGAGCCTGTTACATTAGGAACAGGAGGAGGCCGTTCAGCCCCCTCGAGCCTGTTACATTAGGAACAGGAAGAGGCCATTCAGCCCCTCGAGCCTGTTACATTAGGAACAGGAGAAGACCGTTCAGCCCCCTCGAGCCTGTTACATTAGGAACAGGAAGAGGCGGTTCAGCCCCTCGAGCCTGTTACATTAGGAACAGGAGGAGGCCGTTCAGCCCCCTCGAGCCTGTTACATTAGGAACAGGAGGAGGCCGTTCAGCCCCCTCGAGCCTGTTACATTAGGAACAGGAGGAGGCCATTCAGCCCCCTCGAGCCTGTTACATTAGGAACAGGAGGAGGCCGTTCAGCCCCTCGAACCTGTTACATTAGGAACAGGAGGAGGCCATTCAGCCCCCTCGAGCCTGTTACATTAGGAACAGGAGGAGGCCGTTCAGCCCCCCGAGCCTGTTACATTAGGAACAGGAGGAGGCCGTTCAGCCCCCTCGAGCCTGTTACATTAGGAACAGGAGGAGGCCATTCAGCCCCCTCGAGCCTGTTACATTAGGAACAGGAGGAGGCCGTTCAGCCCCCCGAGCCTGTTACATTAGGAACAGGAGGAGGCCATTCAGCCCCCCTCGAGCCTGTTACATTAGGAACAGGAGGAGGCCCATTCAGCCCCTCGAGCCTGTTACATTAGGAACAGGAGGAGGCCATTCAGCCCCTCGAGCCTGTTACATTAGGAACAGGAGGAGGCCATTCAGCCCCTCGAGCCTGTTACATTAGGAACAGGAGGAGGCCATTCAGCCCCCTCGAGCCTGTTACATTAGGAACAGGAGGAGGCCATTCAGCCCCCTCGAGCCTGTTACACTAGGAACAGGAGGAGGCCGTTCAGCCCCCCCGAGCCTGTAACATTAGGAACAGGAGGAGGCCCATTCAGCCCCTCGAGCCTGTTACATTAGGAACAGGAGGAGGCCATTCAGCCCCCTCGAGCCTGTTACATTAGGAACAGGAGGAGGCCCATTCAGCCCCTCGAGCCTGTTACATTAGGAACAGGAGGAGGCCATTCAGCCCCTCGAGCCTGTTACATTAGGAACAGGAGGAGGCCATTCAGCCCCTCGAGCCTGTTACATTAGGAACAGGAGGAGGCCATTCAGCCCCCTCGAGCCTGTTACATTAGGAACAGGAGGAGGCCATTCAGCCCCCTCGAGCCTGTTACACTAGGAACAGGAGGAGGCCGTTCAGCCCCCCCCGAGCCTGTAACATTAGGAACAGGAGGAGGCCCATTCAGCCCCTCGAGCCTGTTACATTAGGAACAGGAGGAGGCCATTCAGCCCCCTCGAGCCTGTTACACTAGGAACAGGAGGAGGCCGTTCAGCCCCCCCCGAGCCTGTTACACTAGGAACAGGAGGAGGCCGTTCAGCCCCCTCGAGCCTGTTACATTAGGAACAGGAGGAGGCCCATTCAGCCCCTCGAGCCTGTTACATTAGGAACAGGAGGAGGCCATTCAGCCCCTCGAGCCTGTTACATTAGGAACAGGAGGAGGCCGTTCAGCCCCCTCGAGCCTGTTACATTAGGAACAGGAGGAGGCCGTTCAGCCCCCTCGAGCCTGTTACATTAGGAACAGGAGGAGGCCGTTCAGCCCCTCGAGCCTGTTACATTAGGAACAGGAGGAGGCCCATTCAGCCCCTCGAGCCTGTTACATTAGGAACAGGAGGAGGCCATTCAGCCCCTCGAGCCTGTTACATTAGGAACAGGAGGAGGCCGTTCAGCCCCTCGAGCCTGTTACATTAGGAACAGGAGGAGGCCCATTCAGCCCCCCCCGAGCCTGTTACATTAGGAACAGGAGGAGGCCGTTCAGCCCCCTCGAGGCTGTTACATTAGGAACAGGAGAAGGCCATTCAGCCCCCCCCGAGCCTGTTACATTAGGAACAGGAGGAGGCCATTCAGCCCCTCGAGCCTGTTACATTAGGAACAGGAGGAGGCCGTTCAGCCCCTCGAGCCTGTTACATTAGGAACAGGAGGAGGCCCATTCAGCCCCCCCCGAGCCTGTTACATTAGGAACAGGAGGAGGCCCATTCAGCCCCTCGAACCTGTTACATTAGGAACAGGAGGAGGCCATTCAGCCCCTCGAGCCTGTTACATTAGGAACAGGAGGAGGCCGTTCAGCCCCTCGAGCCTGTTACATTAGGAACAGGAGGAGGCCGTTCAGCCCCTCGAGCCTGTTACATTAGGAACAGGAGGAGGCCATTCAGCCCCCCCCGAGCCTGTTACATTAGGAACAGGAGGAGGCCATTCAGCCCCTCGAGCCTGTTACATTAGGAACAGGAGGAGGCCGTTCAGCCCCTCGAGCCTGTTACATTAGGAACAGGAGGAGGCCCATTCAGCCCCTCGAGCCTGTTACATTAGGAACAGGAGGAGGCCCATTCAGCCCCTCGAGCCTGTTACATTAGGAACAGGAGGAGGCCGTTCAGCCCCTCGAGCCTGTTACATTAGGAACAGGAGGAGGCCATTCAGCCCCTCGAGCCTGTTACATTAGGAACAGGAGGAGGCCCATTCAGCCCCTCGAGCCTGTTACATTAGGAACAGGAGGAGGCCGTTCAGCCCCCCTCGAGCCTGATACATTAGGAACAGGAGGAGGCCATTCAGCCCCTCGAGCCTGTTACATTAGGAACAGGAGGAGGCCGTTCAGCCCCCTCGAGCCTGTTACATTAGGAACAGGAGGAGGCCGTTCAGCCCCTCGAGCCTGTTACATTAGGAACAGGAGGAGGCCCATTCAGCCCCTCGAGCCTGTTACATTAGGAACAGGAGGAGGCCGTTCAGCCCCCTCGAGCCTGTTACATTAGGAACAGGAGGAGGCCCATTCAGCCCCTCGAGCCTGATACATTAGGAACAGGAGGAGGCCATTCAGCCCCTCGAGCCTGTTACATTAGGAACAGGAGGAGGCCATTCAGCCCCTCGAGCCTGTTACATTAGGAACAGGAGGAGGCCGTTCAGCCCCTCGAGCCTGTTACATTAGGAACAGGAGGAGGCCGTTCAGCCCCTCGAGCCTGATACATTAGGAACAGGAGGAGGCCGTTCAGCCCCTCGAGCCTGTTACATTAGGAACAGGAGGAGGCCGTTCAGCCCCCTCGAGCCTGTTACATTAGGAACAGGAGGAGGCCGTTCAGCCCCTCGAGCCTGCTCCGCCATTCAATGAGATCATGGCTGATCTGTGACCCAACTCCATCCACCCCACCTTTGCCCTGTATCCCTTAATACCTTTGGTGAACAAAAATCTATCAATCTCCGGTTTAAAATTAACAATTGGCTCAGCATCAATTGCTGTTTGTGGAAGAGAATTCCAAACTTCTACCACCCTTTGTGTGTCGAAGTGTTTCCTAATCTCACTCATGAAAGGTCTGGCTCCGAGTCCTCGACTCCCCAACCAGCGGAAATAGTTTCTCTCTCTCTACCCTATCTGTTCCCCTCAATATCTTAAAAACATCAATCAAATCACCCCTTAACCGTCCAAATTCCAGGGAATACAACCCTATTTTATGTAATTTTCACAACCTCAGGACGTCCCAAAGCGCTTCACAACCTTTTGAAGTGTGGTCACTGTTGTAATGTAGGAAACGCGGCAGCCAATTTGTGCACAGCAAGCTCACACAAACAGCCGATGTGATAATGACCTCATCTGTTTTTAGTGATGTTGATTGAGGGGTAAATATTGGCCCCAGGACACCGGGGGGAACTCCCCCTCCCCCCGTGCTCTTCGAAATAGTGGCCGTGGGATCTTCTACGTCCACCTGAGAGCAGACGCGGCCTCGGTTTAAAGTCTGATCCGAAAGACGGCACCTCCGACCGCCCCTCCGACAGTGCAGCGCTCCCTCAGTACCGCCCCTCTGACAGTGCGGCGCTCCATCAGCACTGCCCCTCCGACAGTGCGGTGCTCCCTCAGTACCGCCCCTCCGACAGTGCGGCGCTCCCTCAGTACCGCCCCTCCGACAGTGCGGCGCTCCCTCAGTACCGCCCCTCCGACAGTGCGGCGCTCCCTCAGTACCGCCCTCCGACAGTGCGGCGCTCCCTCAGTACCGCCCCTCCGACAGTGCGGCGCTCCCTCAGTACCGCCCCTCCGACAGTGCGGCGCTCCCTCAGTACCGCCCCTCCGACAGTGCGGCGCTCCCTCAGTACCGCCCCTCCGACAGTGCGGCGCTCCCTCAGTACCGCCCCTCCGACAGTGCGGCGCTCCCTCAGTACCGCCCCTCCGACAGTGCGGCGCTCCCTCAGTACCGCCCCTCCGACAGTGCGGCGCTCCCTCAGTACCGCCCCTCCGACAGTGCGGCGCTCCCTCAGCACCGCCCCTCCGACAGTGCGGCGCTCCCTCAGTACCGCCCCTCCGACAGTGCGGCGCTCCCTCAGTACCGCCCCTCCGACAGTGCGGCGCTCCATCAGTACCGCCCCTCCGACAGTGCGGCGCTCCCTCAGTACCGCCCCTCCGACAGTGCGGCGCTCCCTCAGTACCGCCCCTCCGACAGTGCGGCGCTCCATCAGTACCGCCCCTCCGACAGTGCGGCGCTCCATCAGTACCGCCCCTCCGACAGTGCGGCGCTCCCTCAGTACCGCCCCTCCGACAGTGCGGCGCTCCCTCAGTACCGCCCCTCCGACAGTGCGGCGCTCCATCAGTACCGCCCCTCCGACAGTGCGGCGCTCCCTCAGTACCGCCCCTCCGACAGTGCGGCGCTCCCTCAGTACCGCCCCTCCGACAGTGCGTCGCTCCATCAGTACCGCCCCTCCGACAGTGCGGCGCTCCCTCAGTACCGCCCCTCCCACAGTGCGGCGCTCCATCAGTACCGCCCCTCCGACAGTGCGGCGCTCCCTCAGTACCGTCCCTCCGACAGTGCGCCGCTCCCTCAGTACTGCCCCTCTGACAGTGCGGCGCTCCCTCAGTACCGTCCCTCCGACAGTGCGCCGCTCCCTCAGTACCGCCCCTCTGACAGTGCGGCGCTCCATCAGTACCGCCCCTCCGACAGTGCGGCGCTCCCTCAGTACCGCCCCTCCGACTGTGCGGCGCTCCCTCAGTACCGCCCCTCCGACAGTGCGGCGCTCCCTCAGTACCGCCCCTCCGACAGTGCGGCGCTCCCTCAGTACCGCCCCTCCGACAGTGCGGCGCTCCATCAGTACCGCCCCTCTGACAGTGCGGCGCTCCCTCAGTACCGCCCCTCCCACAGTGCGGCGCTCCCTCAGTACCGCCCCTCTGACAGTGCGGCGCTCCATCAGTACCGCCCCTCTGACAGTGCGGCGCTCGCTCAGCACTGCACTGGAGTGTCGGCCTGGATTTTTGTGCTCGAGTCTCTGGGACGAGACTTGAAGCCGCGACCTTCTGACTCAACGGCGAGAGTGCTACCCACTGAGCCACGGCTGACGAGAGAGAGGAGGGAGAGTCCGTGGTGGGTGCCGAACATCAATTAACACTGGGGGGAGAAGCATTTGTTCCTTGGTGTATATCGAGTTGAATTTACCCTCTGTGCGATCTGGGGGTGGCGGGGGGGAGTAAAGGTATCCCAAAGTGGCTTCGATGAAAGCGGTAGCTGTAACTTCAGCCGTCCAGGGGACCCTCCCTGAGGGGCTCATTCCTCCTTGCTGCCCTCGGCCTCCGTATCGCTGCTGAATTGAAGCCGGATTGATTGCGTAATTCCGAGTGACTGCATCGGCGCCGTGTTAAGTGCCGGTTTTCTCCCGGCGAAGTGCTGAACCCGGAGCCTCTGGGCGTCGCCCGGGAGGTTGGCGACTTGCAGCGGCGCGCCGGCTCCCGTTACTCAACCCTGCCCGCGTTTGTCCCCCGCAGGCAACTGTTCTGCGACTTTGGCGAAGAGATGATCGTGTTGGACACAAACGGGGAGCAGCCGCTGAGCGCCATGATCTCGATGATCACAAAGGTAAGCGCCGCGCCGCCATAACCTGCAGCTTTTAAACCCCCAACCCCCCCCCCCCCCCCCCCCCACATCCTCCTCCCCCTCGCCCGCTGTGCGTGAGGTGACGGCGCTGTGTGTGTGTTTCAGGACAATCCTGGTGTGGTGACCTGTCTGGACGAAGCCCGGCACGGCTTCGAGAGCGGCGACTTCGTGACGTTCACCGAAATCCAAGGGATGAAGGACCTGAACGATTGCGACCCGGTGGAGATCAAAGTGCTGGGTTAGTATTTCTGACGTGTTTGGCCGGGGGGGGGTGGGGGGCGGGTGGTACGGCACTTCTGCGCTCTGTTGTATAAGTTTAAAAAACATGCTCTCTCTCTCTCTCCCTCTCTCTCTCTCTCTCTCTCTCTCTCTCTCTCTGCTCTGTATAATGATGCGGAGATGTTGGACTAGGGTGGACAAATGAGAAGTCGCACAACACCAGGTTATAGTCCAACAGCTTTATTTGAAATCACAAGCTTTCGGAGCGCTGCTCCTTCGTTAGGTGAAGTGAAGAGATGCATATAGGCACAGCATATATAGTCAGAGAACACTGCCAGGTGACTACAGTTAATCTTTCCAACTGCCCTTTATCACACCTCAGCAGAGAGACAAATCACGGTAAAGTTTTTTGTTTTCCGTACAGACCCCAGCATCTGCCACATTTGACCCCTTGTGACCCCACCTCATTGTCTTTGACGTCATGTTTTCCTGACTGACCTGTTTGGACACCATCCACACCTTTGATTGCCGTGATTATCTCTCTGCCGAGGTGTGATAAAGGGCAGTTGGAAAGATTAACTGTAGTCATCTGGCCGTGTTCTCTGACTATATATGCTGTGCCTCTATGCATCTCTTCACTTCACCTGACGAAGGAGCAGCCGCTCCGAAAGCTTGTGATTTCAAATAAAGCTGTTGGACTATAACCTGGTGTTGTGCGACTTCTCACTTTTGCTCTGTTTCAGGCCAGTGCCCTCCGTCAGTCTCTCTCTCTCTACCCGAAGTCAAACTATCTTTGCCCCAGCCCGGATGCCTTTTGGAGACGTGTCGACTCTCCCTGCCCCGTGCACCCTGGGACTGAAAGCCAGCCTCGCTCTGCAATCTTCCACCGTCTCCCGACACCACGGCCTCCGACTTGCCCATTTCCCCCTTCAGTCTTTTTTAACAAAAAAAAAGAATTCAGTAGCTTTTTTGCTAATGCCCGTTGACTCAATTTTCTCCGGGGAGAGCATAGAGTGTGGGAAATCTTTTTGGCGGTTGTTGAATGGTAAACGTTCACACACCACCGCACCCCCCCCCCCCCCCCTGCCGATCTGGGTCGAGGTGCAGCAGTGAGCTCTTGAAGCCTGTCTCGGCAGCTGGTTAACTGAGACTGATCTTCTGCCCTCTGACTGATGTGAGGCTGCTCGCCGTCCTGTTCTCCCAGCGTCTGGCAATTTAACATAGAGGAGGAGGCCGTGCGGCCCCTCGAGCCTGCTCCGCCATTCAATGAGATGGCTGATCTTCGACCTCAACTCCACTTTCCCGCCCGATCTCCATATCCCTCGATTCCCCTAGAGTCCAAAAATCTCTCGCTCTCCGCCTTGAATATTCTCAACGACTGAGCCTCCACAGCCCTCTGGGGCAGAGAATTCCAAAGATTCACCACCCTCTGAGTGAAGAAATTCCTCCTCATCTCAGTCCTAAATGGCCGACCCCTTATCCTGAGACTGTGACCCCCTGGTTCTAGACTCTCCAGCCAGGGGGAAACGGCCTCTCAGCATCTACCCTGTCAATCCCCCTCAGAATCTTACACGTTTCAATGAGATCACCTCTCATTCTTCTAAACTCCAGAGAATGTAGGCCCGTTCGACTCAATTTTCACCTCTTCCCCCTTTTTGCAGGTCCGTACACGTTTAGTATCTGTGATACTTCAGCCTTCTCCGACTACGTCCGCGGAGGGATCGTGTCTCAAGTCAAAATGGCCAAGAAGTTGAGCTTTGTAAGTACAAAGAAAGAAAAGGACTCCCATCTCTCCTCAGGACGTCCCAAAGCGCTTCACAGCCAATGAAGTACTTTTTTTGAAGTGTGGTCACTGTTGTAATGTAGGAAATGCAGCAGCCTAGTTGCGCACAGCAAGCTCCCACAAACAGCAATGTGATAATGACCAGATCAACTGTTTGTGATGTTGGTTGAGGGATAAATATTGGGCCCAGGACAGCGGGGAGAACTCAGTGCGGCGCTCCCTCAGTACCGCCCCTCCGACAGTGCGGCTCTCCCTCAGTACCGCCCCTCCGACAGTGCGGCCCTCCCTCAGTACTCCCCCTCCGACAATGCGGTGCTCCCTCAGTACCGCCCCTCCGACAGTGCGACGCTCCCTCAGTACCGCCCCTCCGACAGTGCGGCCCTCCCTCAGTACTCCCCCTCCGACAGTGCGGTGCTCCCTCAGTACCGCCCCTCCGACAGTGCGGCCCTCCCTCAGTACCGCCCCTCCGACAGTGCGGCGCTCCCTCCGTACCGCCCCTCCGACAGTGCGGCCCTCCCTCATTACCGCCCCTCCGACAGTGCGGCCCTCCCTCATTACCGCCCCTCCCACAGTGCGGCGCTCCCTCAGTACCGACCCTCCCACAGTGCGGCGCTCCCTCAGTACCGACCCTCCCACAGTGCGGCCCTCCCTCAGTACCGCCCCTCCCACAGTGCGGCCCTCCCTCAGTACCGCCCCTCCCACAGTGCGGTGCTCCCTCAGTACTGCCCCTCCCACAGTGCGGCGCTCCCTCAGTACTGACCCTCCCACAGTGCGGCGCTCCCTCAGTACCGACCCTCCCACAGTGCGGCGCTCCCTCAGTACCGACCCTCCCACAGTGCGGCCCTCCCTCAGTACCGCCCCTCCCACAGTGCGGTGCTCCCTCAGTACTGCCCCTCCCACAGTGCGGCGCTCCCTCAGTACTGACCCTCCCACAGTGCGGCAGGCTGGATTTTTTGTGCTCGTCTCGAGAGGCATTTGAGCCCGCAACCTTCTGACTCAAAACGGGAAGAGCAGCTGGACTCCGAAGCGAATTCCCCCTCCCCGGTCCTGTCCCTGATGTCCGGAGACAATCTGATGTCTGCCTTATGTTTCGAATGGGGGACCCCATCCTGTGTGAGTTGACGGTGGACGTCTTGTGTTCGGGAAGCTTCACGGTGTCTTCAGTCGTGCGCCTGCGGAGCCCTCTGCCCTTGTTCAGTGAAATCGCGGCACTGCGGGCAAGGGGTGGCAGATGAGAGGCTAACCCCGGTCTCTCTGTCACCTCCGTGATTCCACCTTCCCTGGGGAGCTGTACCCGGCCTCCAGTTAGTGAAGCCTTGCCCATTCCCCTGCTGTCGCCGGCTCGTGCTGAGATTTTCAGCCTTGCCTCCCGTGCCCGAGCGCCGTATATCGCACTCCCGCTGGCTTTTGATCTTGTCTCGTGCTGCTATGTTTGTCCAATGGGCTGTGCTTCCATCGGTAATTGTGAGGGGGGGAGAAGGTGGGTGTGGAACTGACCCCTTCTCCACTCGGCCCTTCGCTGCACCCCGGTGAATGTTGGCTTTTATTGCAAGGGGGATGGAGTATAAAAGTAGGGAAGTTTTGATGCAACTGTACAGGGCGTTGGTGAGACCACACCTGGAGTACTGTGTACAGTTTTGTTCTCCTTATTTAAGGAAGGATATACTTACATTGGAGGCAGTGCAGAGAAGGTTCACTAGGTTGATTCCTGGGATGAAGGGGTTGACGTATGAGGAAAGGTTGAGCAGGTTGGGCCGATACTCATTGGAGTTTAGAAGAATGAGAGGTGATCTTATTGAGACATATAAGATTCTGAGGGGGATTGACAGGGTAGATGCAGAGAGGATGTTTCCCCTCGTGGGGGAATCTAGAACCAGGGGGCATAGATTCAGAATAAGGGGTTGCCCATTTAAGACGGAGATGAGGAGGAATTTCTTCTCTGAGGGTGGTGAATCTTTGGAATTCTCTACCCCAGAGCCGTGGAGGCAGAGTCATTGAAGGCGGAGACTGACAGACATTTGAACTACAGGGGAGTCGAGGGTTATGGGGATCGGGCGGGAAAGTGGAGTTGAGGCCAAGATTGGATCGGCCATGATCTTATTGAATGGCGGAGCAGGCTCGAGGGGCCGATTGGCCGACTCCTGCTCCTGTTTCTTATGTGCCGAGTACAGTTCCACGTCCTCGCGATGTTCCCAAAGCAGTTCATAGCCGACGGATTACTTCTGATGTTCAGCCACTACAGTGGCGTAATACAGCAGCCAGTTTGCGCACAGCAAGCTCCCACAAAGAGCAATGCGATAAACCAGTGAATTGGTTTTGGGTGGTGGTGTGAGAGGAATGGGGACGCCTGCGAGAACTCTCTGTGCTGTGGGAGCTTTTAGCGCTCTCCCTAGTTTGGGGGCGGGGGGGCCTCTGTTTAATTGCTCTCCGTACCGCAGCGGGAGTGTCGGCTGAAATGCTGGGCTCCTGGAGTGGGGCTAGAACCCACGAGCTTCTGACTCGGGCGAGGGGGCTCTTGGATAACTGGGGGCGGGGGGGGGAAGTTGTCGACGGCGTCGCCGGGCCTGCGCAGTTGTTTCTGGTGTGCAGCGCTCGCAGCTGACTGCCGACTCACTGGGAGCGTTGCTGTACGAGTTTCTTTTCCCTGTACTGCTACTAACCCGGGTCTTCGCTTTCCCCCCTCCTCAGAAATCCTTGAGGGCATCGCTGGCTGACCCGGACATTCTGACTACAGACTTTGCCAAGTTTGAACATCCTGCACAGCTACACGTCGCCTTCCAGGCCCTGCACAAGTTCGTGAAGAAAAACTCCCACCTGCCCAGGCCCAGGCATCAGGTGCGAGCACTGTGGTGCGCACCGGGGGTGGGGGGGAATGATCCTGAGGGCATATACAGGGTCGAGCGTGGAACGGAGTGGGCTGGCTACCAGCCTGGCATGGGCCGGCTGACTGGGGTCAGGGAGGTGCGGGACGGGGTGAGCGAGGGTCGGGATGGGGAGTCGGCGAGCGACAGGGCGCGCACCTGCGGTCACGGACAAGTGCCTGGCGTTCGGAGCGAGGGCAGGCCGTGTTAGCCCAGACCCAAGATCTCGGGTGGAAATCCCCGTGTGTGAATGGCATCTGATCCGTTCGACTCCCACATTTCTCGATCGCGGTCTGATTTTTTTTTTTAAGGTACCAGTTTACCTGGAGTTGACCTCTTTCCAGACCTTCTCCGTGAAATCTCTGTTAAAAGGCGGGCGAGTTTTTACATTTTTTAATATACATTCCTGGGATGTGGGCATCACTGGCAAGGCCAGCATTTATTGCCCATCCCTAATCGCCCTCGAAGGTGGTGGTGAGCCGCCTTCTTGAACCGCTGCAGTCCGTGTGGTGAAGGTGCTCCCACAGCGCTGTTAGGGAGGGAGTTCCAGGATTTTGACCCAGCGACGATGAAGGAACGGCCGATATATTTCCAAGTCAGGATGGTGTGTGACTTGGAGGGGAACTTGGAGGTGGTGGTGTTCCCATTGCGCCTGCTGCCCTTGTCCTTCGAGGCAGAAGAGGTGGCGGGTTTGGGAGGTGCTGCCGAAGAAGCCTTGGCGAGTTGCTGCAGTGCATCTTGGAGACGGTGCACACTGCGGCTGGGTGTGACATCGCAGTGGGGGGCGGGCGGGTAATGAGCCGAGGACGGGCGGTGCATTTACCCGGTCAGCCACCGTGCGTCGATTCCAGGCGTAAAACTTTTTTTTTTCCCCCAGGTGGACGCCGAGGAGCTGGTGAATCTGACCAAGGGCGTGAACGAGCAGGCCACACCCTGCAGCCGGTTGGCGCAGCTGGATGAGTCGCTGATCAGGAAGCTTTCCTACGTGGCTGCCGGCGACCTGGCTCCGGTCAACGCCTTCATCGGAGGGGTGGCGGCGCAGGAAGTGATGAAGGTACCGAGAAGCCCCCGTGGGGGGGGGGGGGGCGTGTTGCTGAACGGGGCCCCGGGTGGCCCGATCTCACACCCCCCCAAACCCTGCATTCGAAAGTGATCGCGGCACATTGCCTGGTCATTGATAGCTGCAGGAACAGCATTCCGAAAGAGATTCCCGTGTTGGCTGGGATGCACGCAGTTCCCAGCGAGCCTCGTTGCTTTCTGACATTTCCCGGCCAAGTGGAGCGGCCGTCCGCCCTGTTCCCCGCAGCGTAAACTCAGCTGCTGCTCTGCATCGCTCTGCTCTTGCTATCTACCGGCGCTGTCTACCTCGCGTTGTGCTGTCGGTCCCGCCCACTGTTTGGTCGCCCGGGGGGGGTGGTGAGAGTTGGCACCTCTGCCCCGCGGGATTAACGGCTTGTTTCCCCCCCCCCCCCCCGGCCTGTCATTGCTCCACGGCCTCTTTCCCCCGAAGAAAACGCTCTCATCTTCTCGCCACTCCCTTCCCGGAGGTCCTCCAGGGGATTCGGAGGTCGAAAGGTTGGTCCAGCACAGCTTTCGGATCGTCCTGCGCACACAGAGCCCCGAGGGGGAGGGGAGGGGGGCCGCGATTTCGTCCCTGCTCTGTGTGCAGGGGGTTGGCGATGTGACTGTTGCAGTCAAAGTCCATTAAAAAGCAGCCAGAGTTCCTGGTCACTTTGGATTGTTGCCGACTGGCATCTGTCTCTCCGAGCGTTGTTTGGAGGACGGGATCGGCTCCACAGCCCTGCGAGTGAAGAACAGTCGTTTGGTTGAGGTACTAAACAGGCCCTTGCGGTCATGGACCCAGTAACGCTCCGCACCGTCAGGAAGGGGAGATTTAAAGCACAGCCTGACTGGTTATAGTGGCGCATCGGCAACTCTCCAAACTGAGATGGCAGGTTACAGGGGGGAAATTGGGATTCGCTCTGCGTCTGGCCCTTTGTGATGCTGGCAGGCGTCGGCCTGCTTTCCGCTCACCGAGCTGTGTGTGTGTGTGTGGCCCGCCCGTACTGACGCCCGTCTCTCGCCCCCTCTTCCCGTTTCAGTCTTGCACCGGCAAGTTCACGCCCATCATGCAGTGGCTGTACTTCGACTCGCTGGAGACCTTGCCCGAGGAGAACGAGGCGTCGCTCACCGCCGAAACCTGCAGCTTCGTAAGTATCGGCCAGATCGCGCAGCGCTTTGTGACGGCTGGATCGGGTGAGGGGGTGGAATTCACGTGTCGCTTGTCTCGAAGGGGGAGTGGTTCTATTAAGCCGTGAAATCAGGAATAAAATGGCAGTGCGAGTAATTGTAATTGAGTCCTGTGCTCTTGAGGGCTGGGTTAGTCGGGAACAATGTTCCCTTTGAAGCTGTGCGGCTGTCTGGTGCTCCCGCGCAGGCCGCTTGTCGGCTGTACAAGAGGAAACCCACACACGTGCAGGAATTTGGTTGTGCCAGGTATCGATTTTGTAATCTGACATTTGGCCCTCCCGCTCAGTACCAGGGGCCTGGTGCATGATTGAGAGTCAGTCCCGGCCCAGGACAGTGTAGAGCAGCAGAACGAACAGTCGTCAAGCTCCCGACCAGCGCCTGGAGAGATGTCCGAGCGCCTGGAGGGAAGTGGGGGAGTCAGGAGACCCAGCACAACCCCGGGTACTGAACTACCTGTGGGGTGAAGCCGGAAGAATGTTTATCTGCGGGCGGAGGTTGGTATTCTCTGTCTCCGGGCGGGCTGGTACTCGCGGTGGGGACCCTGCATTCGAAAGTGACTCTGGCACTGTCCCATTGCCTGGTCATTGATGCTGCAGGAAGAGTAACACAACGGTTTATTCCCGTGTTTCCTGGGGGTGTGGTCTCCAGGAAACCTCGTTACCTTTGGACACAGTTTTAGTCCGCCCGCTTCCGGGACCTCGTCACCCCGACAGGACAGCCCGGTGCAATCTTCCGCGGGAACTCTCAGTCCGCTCCGTGCTGCGCCAGGTCTGAGCTTTGAGGGCGAGTCACCCCGGACAGCAGGCGACTGGGAGGGAATCTGAGGTACGTGATAAGACGTGGGATTGAAAGTTCGATGCTGAACAGGACTTCAAACTAATCCGGGGACGTAAGACAACGGGCGCATTCTGGAGAGGGGGCTGTTTTCTCCAGCGCCTTTCACCACCTCACGTCCTAAAGTGCTTCAGTCAATGAAGTACATTTTTGAAGTGTGGTCACTGTTGTAATGTAGGAAATGCGGCAGCCAATTTGCGCACAGCAAGCTCCCACAAACAGCAATGTGGTAATGACCGGATGAACTGTTTTAGTGATGGTAGTAGGGTAAATATTGGCTCTAGCATTCCCCTGCTCTTCCAATAGTGGCCATGGGTTCTTTTATGTCCACCTGAGAGGGCAGACAGGGCCTCGGTTTAACGGCCCCTCCGACAGTGCACCGCTCCCTCGGCGCTGGCACCGGGAGTGTTGGCTCGAACCCACGACCTTCTGACTCGGAGGGGCGAGAGTGAGACTCGGTGAGCCACGGGAAGCTCTTGGCCCAGCGATCAGCAGTCGGGGAAGAGCCGGGAGCAGGCAGTGGTTCAAACAGTCGGTGGGCGCTGTTGGCTCGTTCAGCCCGTCCATCCAGAACGGCCTCCCTCCTCCTCCTCCTCCGAGCCTGGCGTGCTGCAGTTTTACAGGGCCTTGGTGAGACCACACCTTGAGTACTGTGTGCAGTTTTGGTCGCCTTCTCTGAGGAAGGATGTTCTTGCCGTGGAAGGAGTTCAGCGAAGATTCACAAGGCTGATACCTGGGATGGCAGGAATGACATATGAGGAGAGATTGGGTCGATTGGGCTTATACTCGTTGGAGTATAGAAGAATGAGAGGCGATCTCATCGGAACATATAAAATTCTGACAGGTCTGGACAAACTAGATGCAGGAAGAATGTTCCCGATGGTCGGAGAGTCCAGAACCAGGGGTCATAATCTAAGGTTAAGGGGTAAGCCATTTAGGACAGAAATGAGGAAGAATTTCTTCACCCAGAGAGTGGTGAACCTGTGGAATTCTCTACCACAGAAGGTAGTTGAGGCCAAGTCATTAAATATATTCAAGAATGAGTTAGATATATTTCTTAAGGCTAAAGGTATCAAGGGATATGGGGAGAAGGCAGGGACAGGGTACTGAGTTTGGATGATCAGCCATGATCTCATCGAATGGCGGAGCAGGCTCGAGGGGCCGAATGGCCTACTCCTGCTCCTATCTTCTATGTTTCTATGAAAGTCACTGGTCACCCTTGTTCCTTTTCCCCCCTTTTTGTAGAGAAACTGCCGTTACGATGGGCAGATCGCGGTGTTTGGCGCTGCCATGCAGGAGAGACTCTCCAAGCTGAAGTATTTTCTGGTAAGGACACGCGGGTCGACCCTGCAGAATTGGGACAGTGGGGGGGGATCGAGGGGGGGAATGCAGCCTGACCCCTCTAGCAGGTGGGCGGCAAACTGGGCAGCTGGCTGGCTTGCGCGCCCTTGTGTTCGCTTTCAGACACCCTGTGCAGCCCCGTGTTCAGCTGGGAAATTGGCCCCCAGAAGCAGCAGCGAAAGAGCCTCGGTATTGGAGCCACCATGCTTTGTCAGTCGAAGGCACTCTGTTGGTGTTAGCGGCCCCCTTCACTGATCTGGAAACAATTGAATCATCGAATGACGCAGCACAGGAGGAGGGCGTTTAGCCTCTCGTGCCTGTGCCGGCTCTTTGAACGAGCTCTCCAATCAGTCCCACTCCCCCCTGCTCTTTCCCCACAGCCCGGCACATTTTTCCCCTTCAAGTATTTCTCCAATTCCCCTTTTGAAAGTTACTATTGAATCTGCTCCCACCGCCCTTTCAGGCAGCGCGTTCCAGATCACAACAACTCGCTGCGTAAAAAACATTCTCCTCATCTCCCCCTCTGGTTCTTTTACCGATTATCTTCAATCTGTGTCCTCTGGTTACCCACCCTCCTGCCACTGGGAACAGTTTCTCCTTATTTACTCCATCAAAACCCTTCATGATTTTGAACGCCTCTATTAAATCTCCCCTTAACCTTCTCTGCTCTAAGGAGAACAACCCCAGCTTCTCCAGTCTCCACATCACTGAAGTCCCTCATCCCTGGTACCATTCTGGTCAATCTCCCCTTAACCTTCTCTGCTCTAAGGAGAACAACCCCAGCTTCTCCAGTCGCCACATCACTGAAGTCCCTCATCCCTGCTACCATTCTAGTAAATCTCCTCTGCACCCTCTCCAAGGCCTTGACGCCCTTTTGAAAGTGAACTGGTCTCAGTAAAAGTGACCACGAAACTGTCGGATTGTCGTAAAAACCCAACTTTTTTTTTAATGTCCTCTTCAGGGACGGAAAACTGTGGTCCTTCCCCGGTCTGGGCCTATCCGTGACTCCAGTCCCACACCAACTTGGTCGACTCTTTAGCTGTCCTCCTGAAGTGGGCTAAGTTGTATTAAAACCGCTCGCCGTTCAAGAAGGTCCACCATCACTTCCTCGGGCAACTAGGGATGGGCAGTAAATGTCAGCGAGGCCTACAAGGGGAGGGGTGCAGAGTTGGGGAGGGGACGGGGGTTGGATATCTGTAGCCGAGCGTCTCGCAGAGTACTTGTGACCAATCTCTCTCTGTCTCTCTCTCTCTCTCTCTCTCTCTCTCTCTCTCTCTCTCTCTCTCTCTGGGTCTGCGTAGGTCGGCGCTGGAGCCATCGGCTGTGAACTGCTGAAGAACTTTGCCATGATTGGCCTGGCCTGCGGCGAGGGAGGGGAGCTGACCGTCACCGACATGGACACCATTGAGAAGTCCAACCTCAACCGGCAGTTCCTCTTCAGGCCGTGGGACGTGACTGTAAGTGCGGGGTTCGACTAGACGGAAGGCCTCGGCTGGGTTGGCGGGGAGGCTGCTATTGACCTCGGTGACCGTGGATTAGGGAGAGACGAGGATAAGCCTTCGCTGGGCTCTGCCCTCAATCATTGATTTAATGCTTTTGGGGCGAGATACCTGTGGCCGTGTGCCCCACCGGGAGTTGGGGCCTTCAGAGAGAGGAGGTGCCACCATCACGAAAACTAGCCTGTTGAGCAAGGCACTGGTTGTGGGCCGGAATGGGACTGGATAGAAAAATACCGGGGCTAAAAGGGTTAAATTCCGAGGACAGGTTGCACAGACTGGGCTTGTGTTCCCTCGAGTGTAGAAGATTAAGGGGTGATCTGATCGAGGTGTTTGAGATGATTAAAGGATTCGATCGGGTCGATCGAGAGAGAAACTATTTCCTCTGGTGGGGGGGAGTCCAGAACAAGGGGGCAGAACCTTCAAATTAGAGCCAGGCCGTTCAGGGGTGATGTCAGGAAGCACTTCTTCACACAAAGGGTGGTGGAAATCTGGAAAACTCTCCCCTGAAAAGCTGTCGAGGCTGGGGGTCAATTGGAAATTTCAAAACTGAGATTTTTTGGGGGTAAGGGTATTAAGGGTTATGGAACCAAGGCGGGTGGATGGAGTTAAGATACAGATCAGCCGTGATCTGATTGAATGGTGGAACAGGCTCGAAGGGGCTGAATGGCCTCCTCCTGTTCCTAATGTAACAGGCTCGAGGGGGCTGAATGGCCTCCTCTTCCTAATGTAACAGGCTCGAGGGGCTGAACGGCCTCCTCCTGTTTCTAATGTAACAGGCTCGAGGGGGCTGAATGGCCTCCTGTTCCTAATGTAACAGGCTCGAGGGGGCTGAACGGCATCCTCCTGTTCCTAATGTAACAGGCTCGAGGGGGCTGAACGGCATCCTCCTGTTCCTAATGTAACAGGCTCAAGGGGGCTGAACAGCCTCCTCCTGTTCCTAATGTAACAGGCTCGAGGGGCTGAACGGCCTCCTCCTGTTCCTAATGTAACAGGCCCAAGGGGGCTGAACGGCCTCCTCCTGTTCCTATGACCGTAGTGCGAGTTGGCACCTTCAGGCAGGCGGGAGACTTTACTCGGCGGGCTGGGGTGGAGGTGCGTTGGGAGCCATTCCTGCCGCTCGCTAATGCCAAGTTTTCCTCCTCTTTCTCCCCTCCCCCCCCCCCGCAACACCTGCACAGAAAATGAAGTCTGAGACGGCGGCCGCTGCGGTGAAGCAGATGAACCCCAACATGCGGGTCACCGCCCACCAGAACCGCGTGGGCCCCGACACCGAGAAGGTTTACGACGACGACTTCTTCGAAGCTCTGGACGGTGTGGCCAACGCCCTGGACAACGTCGATGCCAGTACGTGCCACGGCGCGCTCTCTTTCCAAACCCCTCCCCCAGCGTCATCGGCTCTGCCTTTTTAATTCACTCCCCTTCAATCAACGGGGCATCTTGTGCAGTAAGAACTGAGCGGTTATACCCATCAGGAAAGTAGGAGCTTTAGAATAAAGGGTCGCACTTTTAGAACTGAGCTGAGGAGGAATTTCCTCAGAGGGTCGTAAATCTGTGGAATTCTCTGCCCCAGAGAGCCGTGGAGGCTGGGTCATTAAATACATTTTAAGGTGGAGAGAGACAGATTTTTGCAAGATAAGGGAGTGAAGGGTTTTGGGGAGCGGGCTGGGAAGTGGCCATGATCTTATTGAATGGCGGAGCAGGCTCGAGGGGCCGAGTGGCCTACTCCTGCTCCTATTTCTTATGTTCTTATGAAAGGCTAAACGAGCTGGGGGCTCTTTTCTCTAGAAAAGAGAAGGCCGAGGGGTGACCTGATCGAGATATTTAAAATTATGAAAGGGTTTCGATAGGGTCGACGTAGAGAAGGTGTTTCCACTTGTGGGGAGACCAGAACTAGAGGCCATCAATATAAGATAGCCACTGATAAATCCAATCGGGAATTCAGGAGAAACTTCTTTACCCAGAGAGTGGTGAGAATGTGGAACCACAGGGAGTGGTCGAGGCGAATAGCGTCGATGCATTTAAGGGGAAGCTGGATAAACACACGAGGGAGAAAGGAATAGAAGGATATGGTGATGGGGGGAGATGAAGAGGGGGCGGGAGGAGGCTGGTGTGGAGCAGAAACACCGGCACAGAGCAGTGGGGCCGAATGGCCTGTTTCTGGGCTGTGTATTCGGTGTGAGGCGTGCCGAGGAGCTGGCTGGAGATGGTGCCCTCCTGCACTGGCCTGTGCTGCTGATCCCTCGCCTGTGCTGCTGATCCCTCGCCTGTGCTGCTGATCCCTCTCCTGTTACTGGAGCTTGACTCGTCGCAGGGAAGGGCACGGGATCAGCGACTCGTGTACTGGGAGTGCGCAGGTGGCTCAAAACCAGGTGTGTTTCCAGGCAAGCAGTCCAGAAGCTGTACTTCAAATTAGAAGTTGCAGGGGGGGGGGGGGACTTCTTCACTGGTAGTGGGCAAGAGCAGTGAAGTGGGTGGTAAAAATGTGCGTAGAAGGAAATGAGTGAGGTCATTCTCTGTGGTAGTCTTATGTTTTGAGGTTGATGTATTCTTTGATGTGGAGATGTTGGACTGGGGTGGACAAATGTGAGAAGTTAGGGCAACACGGTGGCATAGTGGTTAGCACTGTTGCCTCACAGCACCAGGGACCCAGGTTCGAATCCGGCCTCGGGTGACTGTCTGTGTGGAGTTTGCACATTCTCCCCGTGTCTGCGTGGGTTTCCTCCGGGTGCTCCGGTTTCCTCCCACAGTCCAAAGATGTGCGGGTTAGGTTGATTTGGCTATGATAAATTGACCCTTAGTGTTCGGGGGATTAAATACGTGGGGTTACGGGGATAGGGTGGGATATGTGTCGGTGCAGGCTCGATGGGCCGAAATGGCCTCTATCTGCACTGTGGGGATTCTGTGAAGTCGCACAACACCAGGTTATAATCCAACAGCTTTATTTGAAATCGCAAGCTTTCAGAGCGCTGCTCCTTCGTCAGGTGAAGTGAAGAGATGCATATAGTCACAGCATATATAGTCAGAGAACACTGCCAGGTGACTACAGTTCATCTTTCCAACTGCCCTTTATCAGACCTCAGCAGAGAGATAATCCCGGCAATCAAAGGTGTGGATGGTGTCCAGATGGTGTAATCATCTGGCAGTCTTCTCTGTCTATATATGCTGTGCCTATATGCATCTCTTCACTTCACCTGACGAAGGAGCAGCGCTCCGAAAGCTTGTGATTTCAAATAAAGCTGTTGGATTATAACCTGGTGTTGTGCGACTTCTCACAGATGTATTCTTTGGCATCTCTGCTGTCGACTGGGTATCGCCCGACAGAGGTTTGTGTGAGGTCTGCACTGCTAACGCCTCGGGTTCCTAACACAGTACTGTTTTCCCCCTCCCTTTACAGGAATGTACATGGACAGGCGCTGTGTGTATTACCGCAAACCCCTGTTGGAGTCGGGCACGCTGGGCACAAAGGGCAACGTGCAGGTTGTCATCCCTTTCCTGACCGAGTCGTACAGCTCCAGCCAGGACCCGCCAGAGAAGTCCATCCCCATCTGCACCCTCAAGAACTTCCCCAACGCCATCGAGCACACCTTGCAGGTCAGGCCTAGGCCGCGCGCGCGCGCATGCGGGGCAGCACAGTAGCGTGAAGGCAGGCGTCTTGTCGTTTCATCCCCCGCGCCCAGCAGCAGTTTGAGTGCCAGGCGAGCGTTCTGAGCTGCATGGGCACGAGGGGGAGGTGCTGGTAGGCACAGGTCTGTCCCTGGGGCTGAGTTAGTTCTAAGCCGATTGAATTTGAGTGTCGCATAACATTGGAGTGTCGTATGATTGTGACAATCTGCATTTATATAGTACCTTTTAACGCAGTTAAACGTCCCAAGGCACTTCACAGGAACGATTATCAGACAAAATTTGACACCGAGCCACATAAGGAGATATTAGGGGCAGGCGACCAAAAGCTTGGTCAAAGAGGCAGGTTTTAAGGAGCGTCTTAAAGGAGGAGAGAGAGGCGGAGAGGTTTAGGGAGGGAATTCCAGAGCTCGGGGCCCAGGCGGCTGAAGGCACGGCTGCCAATGGTGGAGCGATGGAAATCGGGGGGTGCTCAAGAGGCCAGAATTGGAGGAGCGCAGAGATCTCGGAGGGTTGTGGGGGCTGGAGGAGGTTAGAGATTGGGAGGGGTGTGGCGTTGGAGGGATTTGAACACAAGGGTGAGAATTTTAAAATTGAGGCGTTGCCGGACCAGGAACCAATGTAGGTCGGCGCGGACTAATGGTATCGATGAGCTCGGTGAAGAATCCTTCCGCCCTGGGGCTCCCACGGGCTGGTGTTGCGGTGAGGTGTTGAGCTCTCTCCCCCTGCTCCTGAATGGATTGATTGTGTCTGGGGCTGTGCTTGGTGCCGTCGTCTGTTTTGGGAGCGGAGTCCGGTCCCCCTCTGCCTCCTGGGCAGCCCTGTTGCTGTATCGGAGAGTCTGAGGGAAGTGTGTTGGGAGATTATCGAGAGGCCCCTGGGGTTCCAGCTGTGATATTGGTGGTGGGGTTTGTAGGGGCCGGTAGAGTTCTTGAAATATTTCTTAGCCGTGCGTGCGGTTCGAGGAAGACAGCGATGTGACTTGCGTTGGCCTTTGTCTTACAGTGGGCTCGCGATGAGTTTGAAGGACTCTTCAAACAGCCAGCAGAGAACGTCAATCAGTATATACAGTAAGTCGATTCTTGCTCTCCGAGGTTTGCTCGGTGCTGTACACGAGACTACAATCCTCCTCCTGTGAGAATGGGCATCGTAGCTGTCTTGTCGGGCCTGAAAATTGCGTTAACCAGCAGCTGTTATCCAATCGCTGGCGCCCGTTGGCTCGTTCCCTGTCCCTTGGGCTTCTGTCGCGGGCCTGCTTGTGATCGGCACGCCCGAGATTCTGCCGACGGTTTACGCCGCACCTTGCTGCCGGGCGCTGAGGGTCCCGGGAGATCCGAGGACACGTGGTCGCAGCGCTCAAAGGGGAGGGCAGGGCACAGCATTGAGCTGGCGCGCGCTGTAACTGAGAAACACGCACTGACTGACTGTGAAATTTGGTCCCTAAACCTACTGGCCGTGTGAGCTGTGCCCTGCGAGCTTTTAACCCACCAACTGCAGCCCGAAACTCGCGCATCGCTCGATCCTGTGCGTGGCTCTCGGCGCCCTGAACTAGGGGGGCTCGCAGCTTAGTCTGCGGCGAGTGGCTCCCCTCCCCGCTAGGCTCGAGTTGGGAGTCTGTCAGGATGCTCGCCACCAATGCTTCCTCTAATCTGTGGTCTTGAGCGCGTGGTCCCTTTAAATTTTCTGCGCAATATCTCGCAGCAGCCGGTGTGCGGCCTGCGCTGTAACATCCCGGTTTTAGTGCGCAGGGGGGGAAACCTTGCTCGCCGTGGCAGGAGAGGCTCGACACCATCCTGGACAGAGCACGGGACTCGATGTCCCCCCCGTCCCCCCCCAGTACAGTGGCCTTTCCCGCTGACTCCTTCTCTCCTCTTTTGCGGCGCAGGGACTCCAAGTTCATGGAACGCACTCTGAAGCTGCCGGGGGCGCAGCCCCTGGAGGTGTTGGAGGCCGCCTTCAAGAGCCTGGTGACGGAGCGGCCCAAGACGTGGGAGGACTGCGTGACGTGGGCGCGTAACCACTGGCAGATCCAGTACAACAACAACATCCGGCAGCTCCTGCACAACTTCCCGCCAGACCAGGTACCGCAGCGTTCCAGCCGGGGACCCCCCCTCTCCTCCCCCCCCCCCCCCCCCCCCCCGTGTGTGTTTCTCGAGCGATGCAGACGATACAAAGATGGGAAGGAAAGCAGTGAGTGAGGAGGACATAAAAAACCTGCAAAAGGACATAGACAGCCTAAGTGAGTGGGCAGAAATTTGGCAGATGGAATATAATGTTGGAAAGTGTGAGGATATGCACTTTGGCAGAAAAAAATCAAAGAGCAAGTTAATGGCCCGAAAATTAAACCTAATACGCGAGAGTACGCACTGTGTACTCTCGCGTATTAGATCCCGAATTGCCGGTTTCCTGCATGCGCGGGAAACCGGCACTTCGTGAATTGAAAAGTGGGCGGTTCCTAAGTGAACCGCGTGCGCGCTACAGGCTGTGCGCACGCAGTGCACTTAGTTATTTTTTCAGCTTTGAACGCGCAGGTAAGTGAAGATTTTACACATAAAGAAAGCAGGCGTAGGACCCCCTTTTAACAAGGTAAGTGGTTAATTAAGTGTTATTTAAAAATTTTTTCAACAGGTTTATCTTTTTTTTTAGAGACTTTAAAGAAAGGTAAGTTTATTTTTATAACTTAAAGATTTTAAATTTTTTCAAAAATTTAATTTTTTGTTTAAAGTGGTTAATTTATTTAACTATACTTATTTTATTAATGTGATGGCTTTTTTTTTAAATTTAATTGAGGTTTAGCTGTTCTTTTGGGGGGGTGTAGTATTCATAGCTTTGACAGGTCTTCCTGTCAAAACTATGAATGAAAGATGGTGTGCTGCCATTGGCTCTAACTGAATCACGTGATCCAGAGCTCGCACGAACTAATTGCGTCTCTGGGTCACGCAAGCACTGCACGGTTCCAAGAGAGAGAGCCTTTCAAACTAAAGTTCGTGTGAACCCGGAGCAAAAAGGTAGGCGCGGAGTGCGATATCGCGGGGAATCCTTACCCCCGCGGGAACCATCACTGTTTAATTTCTGGGCCATTATCTAAATGGAAAGAAACTGCAAAGTGCTACAGTACAAAGGGATCTGGGGGTCCTGGTGCATGAAACACAGAAGGTTAGTATGCAGGTACAGCAGCTGATCAGGAAGGCCAATGGAATCTTGGCTTTTATTGCAAGGGGGATGGAGTATAAAAGCAGGGAAGTCTTGCTTCAGCTATACAGGGTACTGGTGAGGCCACACCTGGAGTACTGCGTACAGTTTTGGTTTCCATATTTAAGAAAAGATATACTTGCTCTCGAGGCAGTTCAGAGAAGGTTCACTCGGTCGATTCCGGAGATGAGGGGGTTGACTTATGAGGAAAGGTTGAGCAGGTTGGGCCTCTACTCATTGGAATACAGAAGAATGAGAGGCGATCTTATCGAAACATATCAGATTGTGAGAGGGCTTGATCAGGTGGAGGCGGGGAGGATGTTTCCACTGATGGGTGAGACTAGAACTAGGGGGCATAATCTTAGAATAAGGGGCTGCCGTTTCAAAACTGAGATGAGGAGAAACTTCTTCACTCAGAGGGCAGTAAATCTCTGGAATTTGCTACCTCAGAGAGCTGTGGAAGCTGCGACATTAAATAAATTTAAAACGGAGATAGACAGTTTCCGAGCTGATAAGGGAATGAAGGGTTATGGGGAGCGGGCAGGGAAGTGGACGTGAGTCTAGGTTCGAATCAGCCATGATCCTATTGAATGGCGGAGCAGGCCCGAGGGGCCGTATGGCCGACTCCTGCTCCTACTTATGTTCTTATATGCTCTCTCATCTCCAGTAATGGCTGTCCTTCATCATCTTCTCTAGGTCACAACCTCAGGCACTCCATTCTGGTCCGGCCCGAAGAGGTGTCCTCACCCACTGGAGTTTGACGTGGTGAATGTAAGTTTTGGGGGGGGAGTGGAACGGAATCGGTAACTGGGGGCTTTTTACTTGCCACAGTTCAAGTGCTTTAACAGTCGGAGCTGCCCCATCATGTTGGAGAAGTTGGGACTCGTCTTTGCGATTCGGTCTTTGCGAAGCTTTCGTGGGAGCTGTCCAGATTCTGGTTTGCTGCGGTTTAACCTGCCTTCCTCTCCCCCTCCCCTCAGGCCCTTCACATGGACTATGTAGTGGCTGCTGCTAACCTGTTTGCACAGACGTACGGCATAAAAGGCTCCCGGGACACCACTCACACCATCGAGATACTGAAGGGTGTCAAAGTGCCGGTCTTCACGCCCAAATCCGGTGTCAAAATCCACGTCTCCGACCAAGATCTCCAGAACTCCAACGCCTCGGTCGGTGAGTGTTTGCCGGGCCCGGTTTGCGAGCTGCTTCCAATGGTGCAGCAGGCGGTGAAGAAGGCAAATGGTATGCTGGCCTTCATAGCGAGAGGATTCGAGTACAGGAGCAAGGAGGTCTTGTTGCAGTTGTACAGGGCCTTGGTGAGACCACACCTTGAGTACTGTGTGCAGTTTTGGTCGCCTTATCTGAGGAAAGATGTTCTTGCCATGGAGGGAGCGCAGCGAAGATTCACCAGACTGATACCTGGGATGGCAGGAATGACGTATGAGGAGAGATTGGGTCGATTGGGCTTATACTCGCTGGAGTATAGAAGAATGAGAGGGGATCTCATTGAAACTTATAAAATTCTAACAGGACTAGACAGACTAGATGCAGGAAGGATGTTCCCGATGGCGGGGGAGTCCAGAACCAGGGGTCTAAGGATAAGGGGTAAGCTATTTAGGACTGAGATGAGGAGGAATTTCTTCACCCAGAGAGTGGAGAACCTGTGGAATTCTCTACCCCAGAAGGCAGTTGAGGCCAATTCATTAAATAGATTCAAGAAGGAGTTAGATATATTTCTTAAGGCTAAGGGGATCAAGGGATATGGGGAGAAGGCAGGGACCGGGTACTGAGTTTGGATGATCAGCCATGATCTCATTAAATGGCGGAACAGGCTCGAGGGGCCGAATGGCCTACTCCTGCTCCTATCGTCTATGTTTATCCCGTGGCTCGCTGGGGAAGGGGCCTAGAGCGAGTGGCCAGGTTTGCAACCAGCTTGCCCCCCCCCCCCCCCCCGTGCCTCTGTGTCTGAGCATCTATTTTTTGTTGGGTAAGGGTATTGAGCGATATGGAACCAAGGTGGGTAGATGGAGTGAAGATACAGATCAGCCGTGATCTCATTGAATGGTGGAACAGGCTCAAGGGGCTGAATGGCCTCTCCTGTTCCTATCTGCCAGTCCCTGGTACTTGTAACCGGGCTGTTTGTGAGGAGTCGGTGCTGCCCTGCGGAACCAGCTGTCCTGCGGTGCAGGAATGATCTGCTTTTTTCCCCTCCCACTCCCGGGTGAGATGGGCAGAGAGATGCAGCTTCCATTAATGACACAAAACTTGGAAGTATAATGAACAGCGAGGAGGATAGTGATGGACTTCACAAAGACATAGGCTGGTGGAATGGTCGGATACGCAGCAGATGAAATTTAATGCAGAAAAGTGCAAAGTGAAATATTTTGGTGAGAACGAGGAGAGCCAATACAATCTTAAAGTGGGTGCATGAACAGAGAGACCTGGGGGTATATGTGCACAAATCATTGAAGGTGGCAGGGCAGGTTGAGAAAGCGGTTAAAAAAGCTTACGTGATTCTGGGCTTCATAAATAGAGGCACAGAGTACAAAAGCAAGGAAGTTATGATGAGCCTTTATAAAACACTGGTTCGGCCCCAACTGGAGTATTGTGTCCAATTCTGGGCACCGCACTTTAGGAAGGGCGTCAAGGCCTTGGAGAGGGTGCAGAGGAGATTGACCAGAATGGGTCCAGGGATGAGGGACTTCAGTGATGTGGAGAAGCTGGGGTTGTTCTCCTTGGAGCAGAGAAGGTTAAGGGGAGATTGACCAGAATGGTACCAGGGATGAGGGACTTCAGTGATGTGGAGAGACTGGAGAAGCTGGGGTTGTTCTCCTTAGAGCAGAGAAGGTTGAGAGGAGATTTGATCGCGGTGTTCAAAATCATGAGGGGTCTGGACAGAGCAGAGAGAGAGAAACTGTTCCCATTGGCGGAAGGGTCGAGAACCAGAGGACACAGATTTAAGAACCAGAGGCGACTCGAGGAAAAACTTTTTTATGCAGCGAGTGGTTATGATCTGGAATGCGCTGCCTGAGAGGGTGGTGGAGGCAGATTCAATCGTGGCTTTCAAAAGGGAATTGGATAAATACCTGAAGGAAAAAAAATTGCAGGGCTACAGGGAAAGGGTGGGGAGGGGAGTGGGACTGGCTGAAGTGCTCTTGCAGAGAGAGCCGGCACGGGCTTGAGGGGCCGAATGGCCTCCGTGCTGTGACCGTTCTATGAAAGGAGAGGGGCACTGACTTGGGAGCACTGTGGCTCAGGCAGCTGTAGGCGAAGTGCAGTGGGGTGCGAGCAACATTTCTACAGTTACCTCGCCAAAAGCAGGCGGCGTGCAGTCCGATTATTCCTCGAAGTGGTCTCCTTTCAGCTCGGGGAGCGATCTTTCTTGTCGGATTCAGCTCTTGGCTGAAGTACAGCCCGGGCGGAGGCGGGTTTAAAGGGAGCAATGTGGCGTTGGAAGAATGCGTGAGCGCACGCGCGCGGACAACCTGATCAAAGTTGCTGCAGGGTTTGACTGCAGCTCGATCGCTCAGCAGGCATGAGCTCCCCCCCCACCGGGTGTCCCCCCACTTCTGACGCCTTGCAACGTGCTGGCGAGAGATTACTGTACTTCTTTCTTTATTCTCCAGTGCCACAGCCTCTGGAGAAGTGAGCTTGCCCCCCCCCCCCCCTCCTCTCTCTCGCCACTTTTACCTGCAGTTGGGACTTGATCCGGGAAGGGGAGGGGTGGGGGAAAAGTGCCCTCGGCCCCAGTTACGCGGGAGGTACTGGCTCCCAGCCCCGGCTGACTGCTTGTGTTTGTTGCAGATGACAGCCGCTTGGAGGAGCTGAAAACCACACTTCCCTCTCTGGAGGCACTGTCAACCTTCAGAATGTACCCCATCGAGTTTGAAAAGGTAAGGGTCTACCCTTCGGACGGTACCCCATCGAGTTTCAGACCGCAAGCGCTTTAAATTTGACGGTTAACTATTTCCCTGCAAGTTGTCTCTGCAGCCTCTGGGGAGACGATTGGAGCCCGCCAGTCTCGAAGCAGTGCTTCCAGTTTATCTATTTTAAAAACAAAACACATTTCTACCCGAATTGGACAGCCCTTTCGAAAGAGGGCAGGATGGGGGCGAATAGCCATTTTTAAAAATATGATTCTACCCCACGCCGTTCAGTGTGTGAACTGAGGGGTTCGGTGACTCCCTCTGGGGGTGATATGAGGCGGTAACCGCCTCGGTTGTGATCAGGGATACGGAGAAAGGTCCCGATTCATAGAATGAAACAGCACAGAAGGCGGCCGTTCGGCCCATCCAGTCTGTGCCAGCTCTTTCGAAGAGCAACCAGTTAGTCCCCCGCTCTCCCCCCCCCCCCCCCCCCCCCCCCGCTCTTTCCCCATATCCCTGCAATTGTTTCTCCTTCAAGCATTTATCCCATTCCCTTTTGAAGACTACTATTGAATCTGTCTCCACCGCCCTACCCGTGCGTGCCAGATCCTAACCACTCGCTGCGTAAAAATGTCGCCTCTGGTTCTTTTGCCAATCGCCTTAAATCTGTGCCCTCTGATTATCGACCCTTCAGCCATTGAAAACAGTTTCTTTTATTTAGTTATTCTAAACCCTACATGATTTTGAACGCCTCTATTAAATCTCCCCTTAACCTTCTCTGCTCCATGGAGAACAACCCCAGCTTCTCCAGTCTCTCCACATCACTGAAGTCCCTCATCCCTGGTACCATTCTGGTCAATCTCCCCTTAACCTTCTCTGCTCTAAGGAGAACATAGAATCATAGAAAGTTACAGCACGGAAGGAGGCCATTTCGGCCCATCGTGTCCGCGCCGCCCAACAGAGAGCTATCCAGCCTAATCCCACTTCCCAGCTCTTGGTCCGTAGCCCTGCAGGTTACAGTATCCCAAGTGCACATCCAAGTACTTTTTAAATGTGGTTAGGGTTTCTGCCTCTACCACCCTTTCAGGCAGTGAGTTCCAGACCCCCACATCTGGGTGAAGAAATTTCCCCTCAAATCCCCTCTAAACCTTCCACCAATTACTTTAAATCTGTGCCCCCTGGTTTTTGACCCCTCTGCTAAGAACAACCCCAGCTTCTCCAGTCTCTCCACATCACTGAAGTCCCTCATCCCTGGTACCATTCTGGTCAATCTCCCCTTAACCTTCTCTGCTCTAAGGAGAACAACCCCAGCTTCTCCAGTCTCCCCACATCACTGAAGTCCCTCGTCCCTGGAACTGTTCTCGTAAATCTCTTCCGTACCCTATCCCTTCACGTCCTTCCTAAAATGTCGAGCCTTCTCTGCTCTAAGGACTAACAAGTTACTGAAGGGCTGGGTGTCTGTTGTAAATCTGTGTTCCTGCGAGGCTGTGGTTGCAGTTTGACTTCCGTTTTTTTAATTGGGCAGGACGACGACACAAACTTCCACATGGATTTCATCGTGGCCGCGTCCAATCTCCGAGCAGAGAATTACGATATTCCGCCCGCTGACCGACACAAGGTAAGTCGGGCGGGCTTTGAACGGGATGGGGGGGGGGGGGGAGAAAATTCTGACCGTGAGCCCCACCCCTCCGGGGGCAGGTACCCAACTGTGTTCCCCCTGTTCCCTGCTACAGAGCAAGCTGATCGCCGGGAAGATTATCCCCGCCATCGCCACGACGACTGCGGCAGTGGTTGGCCTGGTCTGCCTGGAGCTGTACAAGATTGCTTTCGGACACGCCAAGCTGGAGTCCTTCAAGAACGGTTTCATGAACCTCGCACTTCCTTTCTTCGGCTTCTCCGAGCCCATCGCTGCACCCAAGCATACGGTGAGTTCAGTGGGGGGGTCGTTTATCGGGGTATCGAGACCGCCGCCCGCTTCGGTGGTGGGGGGGGGTGAAATAATCTGCGAGGGGGGAGGAGGTCAGACTGGAGTTCAGAATGCAGCTTGAAGCGGAGATAGGACGGTTGGAGGATACTGTGGAGATGGGGGGGTTAGATGGTATTGGAGAGAGGGG
>JASTWF010000260.1:55000-100091 GCA_030390025.1 Squalus acanthias | reverse complement strand
ATCGCAGCAGATTCCGATCAAGCCCGCACGCATCAGTATCGTGTACAGTTTTGGTCTCATCGAAACATAGAAGATAGGAGCAGGAGTAGGCCATTCGGCCCCTCGAGCCTGCTCCGCCATTCGATGAGATCATGGCTGATCATCCAAACTCAGTACCCTGTCCCTGCCTTCTCCCCATATCCCTTGATCCCTTTAGCTTTAAGAAATATATCCAACTCATTCTTGAATATATTTAATGACTTGGCCTCAACTACCTTCTGTGGTAGAGAATTCCACAGGTTCACCACTCTCTGGGTGAAGAAATTCCTCCTCATTTCTGTCCTAAATGGCTTACCCCTTATCCTTAGATTATGACCCCTGGTTCTGGACTCTCCGACCATCGGGAACATTCTTCCTGCATCTAGTTTGTCCAGACCTGTCAGAATTTTATAAGTTTCAATGAGATCCCCTCTCATTCTTCTAAACTCTAGCGAGTATAAGCCCAATCGACCCAATCTCTCCTCATACGTCATTCCTGCCATCCCAGGTATCAGCCTTGTGAATCTTCGCTGAACTCCTTCCATGGCAAGAACATCCTTCCTCAGATAAGGCGACCAAAACTGCACACAGTACTCAAGGTGTGGTCTCACCAAGGCCCTGTACAACTGCAGCAAGACATCCTTGCTCCTGTACTCGAATCCTCTCGCTACGAAGGCCAACATTCAGCCCGTTTCTTTCTCTGCACAGGTCCTGAGCGTCTCCAGCACTGCCTCCTCTGACGTTTCAAAAAAAAAAAAACCACAACAGTGCTTCATTGGCTGTGAAGCGCTTTGGGACGCCCTGAGGTTGGGGGGGGGGGGGGGGGGAAGAGGGGGTATCACTGCAGAGACGCGAGTTCTTCTCTTACCGCAGCACCATGAGGTTCTGCACCATTTCCTTCCCCAGGTAGTGGTCGATTCGGTAGATCTGATCCTCAGTGAAGAGCGACGAGAGGTGATTGGACAGCTTGTCGGAGCTCTCGAGATCTTTCCCGAAGGGCTTCTCCACGATCACGCGATTCCAGCCCCTGAAACAAAAAGGGGGAAATGGGAGGAGGAGATGGAGGGGGTGGGGGGGCTTAGAAACAGCAAGAGCCCTCCCCGTTCGACTGGTCCACCCCCACCCTCCCAAGTGAGCCGCTCTTGGCTCCATGGGCCACCCCCACTTCGCCCTGGAGCCCAGTCGCCGGGCTATTCGACTGCGGCGGCGGCGCGGCCCAGCCCGATCCGATCCCACGCACAAGAGTGGCTGGACGGCGATCAGGAAACCCCTGGCTTGACGTCTCTCCCCTTCACCCCCCCCCCAAACCCATAACCCAGCAGCCCTGAGGCAAACTGCGCCCCCACCCCACCCCCCCTTTTCTCCTCTTTCCTCCCCCCCCCACCACTCTCCCGGAACTAGCCGAGATCGGGCCGCTCCCGCACGGACAGTGGTGGGGAGGGGGGGTCCCGGGACCTCCCTGCTCCGAGCGGGATCGGGCAGCCTCCCGCGAGTTCTCGTCGGGTGGGATCTGACGGTGCAGCGCAAAAAAACGGCACAGCAAGATCCCACCGCTGCGAGTCTGATTATTAAAATTGATGGCCGAGGTGAGGGGGGGTGGAGAGAATGAAGCTGGTCTCGCCTACCCGCTCCCTGCAAAAGCCCAGGTTGGCGTTGCACCCCCACCCCCCCCCCCAACACTAATCATTAATCTCGCCGCCACCCCCCCACTCTCCGTCTCACTCGAACGAGGGAGCCTTGGGCCCTGCGATGAGCGGCTGGCCGAGACCGTACAAACTCATCGGACACGGGAGCAGGAGAGGGCTCCTGATCGCTTCCCCCCCCGACCACACTCACACTTTGCCCATGCACGCCTGCTTGATGTTGCGCGTGACGTCCTCGTACACGCTGGGGGGCAAGGCCAGGTAGAAGAGGCGGTTGGCTTTGGGGCCGTTGCGCAGGGCGTTGATGTGGCTGTCCAGCCTCTGGAAGCTGCCCTGCTCGTTGTACTTGCCCTGAACGTAGGTGTTGCAGCTGAAGAAGGCGTCTAGCTTGCTCTCCTCCTCTTCGGTCGCCTGCAATCGAAGAGAGACACAGACGGAGAAAGAATTCATTAGGTGGCTCAGTAGGTAGCACCCTCGCCTCAGGTCAGAAGGTTGTGGATTCGAGCCCCACTCCAGAGACTCAAGCACAAAGATCTAGGCTGACACTCCGGTGCCAGTACTGAGGGAGCGCCGCACTGTCGGAGGGGCGGTACTGAGGGAGCGCCGCACTGTCGGAGGGGCGGTACTGAGGGAGCGCCGCACTGTCGGAGGGGCGGTACTGAGGGAGCGCCGCACTGTCGGAGGGGCGGTACTGAGGGAGCGGCGCACTGTCGGAGGGGCGGTACTGAGGGAGCGGCGCACTGTCGGAGGGGCGGTACTGAGGGAGCGCCGCACTGTCGGAGGGGCGGTACTGAGGGAGCGCCGCACTGTCGGAGGGGCAGTACTGAGGGAGCGCCGCACTGTCGGAGGGGCGGTACTGAGGGAGCGCCGCACTGTCGGAGGTTCTGTCCTTCGGATGAGGTGTTAAACCTGAGGCCCCGTCTGCCCTCTCGGGTAGACATAAAAGATCCCACGGCCACTATTGGAAGAGCAGGGGGGGAGTTCTCCCCGGTGTCCTGGGGCCAATATTTATCCCTCAACCAACATCACTAAAAACAGATGATCTGGTCATTTATCACATTGCTGTTTGTGGGAGCTTGCTGTGCGCAAATTGGCGGCCGCGTTTCCCACATTACAACAGTGACCACACTTCAAAAAAAAGTCCTTCCCTGGCCCAGCAGGTGCCAGAGCAGCGATTATCCGGCCAACCCGCTCACACAGACCCCGGCATTTACCTTTAAGAACGGGTGCACCTGTTTGCGGATGTCAGCCATGGTGAGGTTGGAGCGGGCGAACCCGATCAGGTGCGTGTCCTCTGGGAGCAGCCCGTCTCGGTACAGCCACCTGCCGAGACCAGAGAGAGAGGGTCAGCATTCAGGGTGGGGGTGGGGGGGAGGGGTCGGGGCTGGGGGGGGAGGGGTCGGGGCTGGGGCGGGGCGGAGGGGCGGGGGGGGGATGGGGTCGGGGCCGGGGGGGGGGGGGGGGGTCGGGGTCGGGATGGGGAAACGGAGGAAAGGAAGGGAGGGGAGACCGATAGTAATATTGTTTTCTCTGTTTTTATTTCAGATTTCCAGCATCCGCAGTATTTTGCCTGTGCAAATATCTTGTTGGATTGCAAAGTGTGTTACAGAAACTACTTCCTTGTTTGGGTTCAATCCGCCCGGCTCAGTGTGAACAACGATTCTCTGGGGCGGGGGGCGGGGGGCGGGGGGCGGAGCTCACGCAGCCTGATGGGACTGACCCAGACCCACCCTGCCATCAATCCCAACAGGCCCCACGACAGCCCCCGGCTCGGGCCCCATCGGAGCTCTTTAACCGTGTCCCGGACCTCACTGCCGAATAGGATTTTTTGATCTGGCGGAGATCTCGGCTTAGTCGGACAGGGAGCCGCAAGTCCCGGGAGAGGTGGAGTCACGAAAATAAACCTTGAAACAGACCCTGCACTGGAGACACATCAGAACAGAGTGTCCCTGAAACTGATAACATCTCAGGAACATCGAACAAACAGGGTGTGCCACGGGGCAAGTTTTTGGGAGACATCACAGCATCTCCCAGGGCAGGTACAGCACGGGTTAGATACAGAGTAAATCTCCCTCTACACTGTCCCATCAAACACTCCCAGGGCAGGTACAGCACGGGTTAGATACAGAGTAAAGCTCCCTCGACACTGTGCCGTCAGCTCGGTGTTGGGACAGGCAGAATGGTACCCAGCACCATCGTGCTCGGTGATGGTAGGCGAGGGGCCGGAGCAGGGACAAGACGTTGAAAGGCCATCAAAGGCGGCTCACCATAGCGTTGGATAAATCTTCTTCTTCGCCAAGTCACCCTGTGGGGAGAGAGACAGAGAGGGTCACAACACGGAGCAGTGAACGAGCACAAATTCGTTACAACACTGACCAACGCGCCCCCCCAAATCGATCTGTCTCTCTCTCTGTGTCTCCCTCTCTCTCTCTCTGTCTCTCTGTGTCTCTCTCTCTCTCTCTGTGTCTCTCTCTCTCTCTCTGTGTCTCTCTCTCTCTCTCTGTGTCTCTCTCTCTCTCTCTGTGTCTCTCTCTCTCTCTCTGTGTCTCTCTCTCTCTCTCTGTGTCTCTCTCTCTCTCTCTGTGTCTCTCTCTCTCTCTCTGTGTCTCTCTCTCTCTCTGTGTCTCTCTCTCTCTGTGTCTCTCTCTCTCTCTGTGTCCCTCTCTCTCTGTGTCCCTCTCTCTCTCTGTGTCCCTCTCTCCCTCTGTCTCTCTCTCCCTCTCTCTCCCTCTCTCTGTCTCCCTCTCTCTGTCTCTCTCTCTCTGTCTCTCTCTCTCTGTCTCTCTCTCCCTCCCTCTGTCTCTCTCCCTCCCTCTGTCTCTCTCCCTCCCTCTGTCTCTCTCCCTCCCTCTGTCTCTCTCCCTCTGTCTCTCTCTCTCTCTGACCCTCTCTCTCTCTGACCCTCTCTCTCTCTGACCCTCTCTCTCTGTGTCTCCCTCTCTCTGTCTCTCCCTCTGTGTGTCTCTCTCTCTCTCTCTCTCTGACCCTCTCTCTCTCTTCCCCCCCTCTGTCTCTCTCTCTCTCTCTGTGTCTCCCCCTCTGTCTCTGTGTCTCTCTCTCTCTGTCTGTCTCTCTCACCGAGGCTCCCACCACAGCCAGCACGGTGGGCCTCTGGCTCTTCATGCTGAGCTGAGCCTCTTCCCGCCTGACTGGCCCCCACAAGCCGACAGGCCCGGAAAACAACCGCCTCCGCCGGCAGCACGCTTCGACTGAGAGCCCGGCCCGGCCCCGCCCACCGACCCAGGCTCCGCCCGTCGGCCCCGCCCACAGAGCGCGGCCCGCCCCCAGACCGCGCGCACCGATTCCGTCCCCCCCCCACGCAGCACACCGACTCCGCCCCCCACACAGCTCACCGACTCCGCCCCCCCACACACAGCGCACCGACTCCACCCCCCACACAGCGCACCGACTCCACCCCCAGACAGCGCACCGACTCCGCCCCCCACACACAGCGCACCGACTCCACCCCCAGACAGCGCACCGACTCCGCCCCCCACACACAGCGCACCGACTCCACCCCTCACACAGCTCACCCACTCCGCCCCCCACACAGCTCACCGACTCCGCCCCCCCACACACACACAGCGCACCGACTCCACCCCCCACACAGCTCACCGACTCCGCCCCCCCACACACACACACACGGACCGACTCCGCCCCCCCCACACAGCGCACCGACTCCACCCCCCACACAGCTCACCGACTCCGCCCCCACACACACGCAGCGCACCGACTCCACCCCCCACACCGACTCCACCCCCACACAGCGCTCCGACTCCGCCCCCCAGAGCACCGACTCCGCCCCCCAGAGCACCGACTCCGCCCCCCCAGAGCACCGACTCCGCCCCCCCACAGCGCGCACCGACTCCGGCCCCCACACAGCGCACCGACTCCGCCCCCCACACAGCGCACCGACTCCGCCCCCCCCACAGTGCACCGACTCCCCCCCCCCCCCACAGCGCGCACCGACTCCGCCCCCCCCCCCCACAGCGCGCACCGACTCCGCCCCCCCCCACAGCGCGCACCGACTCCGCCCCCCCCCCACAGCGCGCACCGACTCCGCCCCCCCCCCCACAGCGCGCACCGACTCCGCCCCCCCCCACAGCGCGCACCGACTCCGCCCCCCCCACAGCGCGCACCGACTCCGCCCCCCCCACAGCGCGCACCGACTCCGCCCCCCCCCCACAGCGCGCACCGACTCCGCCCCCCCCCCCACAGCGCGCACCGACTCCGCCCCCCCCCACAGCGCGCACCGACTCCGCCCCCCCCCCCCCACAGCGCGCACCGACTCCGCCCCCCCACGCAGCGCAGTGACTCCGCCCCCATATAGCTCACCGACTCCGCCCCCCCACACAGCGCACCGACTCCGCCCACTCCCCCAGCCGCTAATTGATTCGCTCCAGCCGCCTGCCAAACCCAGCGTGAGGGAGCAACGAAAATAAAATTGAGGGCGGGCATTAATCAGCGCACAATAAATTAATTGAAGGAGCAGGGCCGGCGGGGCCAACAGCATCAGCGATCATTTGATTTTACGGTTAAAACCAAGTCTTGAATGTCTGGGGGCTTTAATCACATTCCCATCGCGATTAAAGAGAGACTCTGTTTTCTTACCCCCCTCTGGGCAGATGGGACGATCCGTCGCCCCTGGCAACAGCCATGGCGGCCTGGGGGCGGGGCCTGAACTGGGGTGGGCGGGGCCCTTCACAAATCGGCGCGGGCGGGGCCGGAGCACCAGCAAATTTTTCCGGATAAAGTTTGTGGTTCGCCGCCCGCTGGGCGCGCAGGAGCTGCGCGGTCGGGCGTATATGGAAACTACAATAGGTACTGTTGTGGGGAGATGAAAGGGTTTGCAAACCTTTACAAAACAGCAAAGAGAGGCTGGTTAACCCCATTCCCTTCATGCAATTTTAACCCCTTGCTGTCTCAACCAACATCACTAAAAAAAAAACAGATTATCTGGTCATTATCACACTGGGAGCTTGCTGTGCACAATTTGGCTGGCGCATTTCCTACATTACAACAGTGACCGCACTTTTAAAATTTCTTAGTTTTTGCTGTTAAGTGCTTTGGGATGTCCCGAGGTGGTGAAAGGGAAAATGGAATATGAGCACAAACTAGCAAAAAATATAAAAAGGGATTGTAAAAGCTTCTGTAGGCATGTGAAAAGGAAAAGACTGACGAAGGGATTAATTAAGAAGGGGAAAATAGAATACGAGAGTAAGCTTGCAGGGAACATAAAAACTGACTGTAAAAGCTTTTATAGATATGTGAAGAGAAAAAGATTAGTGAAATCAAGCATAGGTCCCTTGCAGTCAGAATCAGGGGAACTTATAATGGGGAACAAAGAAATGTCAGACCAATTAAATACATATTTTGGTTCTGTCTTCACAAAGGAGGACACAAATAACCTCCCAGAGATGTTGGAGAACATACGGTCTGATGAAAGGGAGGAACTGAAAGAAATCAGTATTTGCAGGGAAATGGTGTTAGGGAAATTGAAGGGATTGAAGGCCGATAAATCCCCAGGGCCTGATAATCTACATCCTAGGGTACTTAAGGAAGTGGCCCTAGAAATAGTAGATGCATTGCTGATCATCTTCCAACATTCGATGGAATCTGGAACAGTACCCATGGATTGGAGGGTAGCTAATGTTAACCCACTATTCAAAAAGGGTGGTAGAGAGAAAACGGGGAATTACAGACCGATAAGCCTGACATCGGTAGTGGGGAAAATGCTAGAGTCCATTATAAAAGATGTAATAGCTGAGCACTTGAAAAACAGTGACAGGATCGGACAAAGTCAACATGGATTTACAAAAGGTAAATCATGCTTGACTAATCTATTGGAATTTTTTGAGGATGTAACTGGTAAAATAGATAAGGGAGAACCAGTGGATGTGGTGTATTTGGACTTCCAAAAGGCTTTTGATAAGGTCCCGCATAAGAGATTAGCGTGTAAAGTTAAGGCACATGGGATTGGGGGCAAGGTATTGACTTGGATAGAGAACTGGTTGGCAAACAGAAAGCAAAGAGTTGCAATAAATGGGTCTTTTTCCGAGTGGCAGGCAGTGACTAGTGGGGTACCGCAGGGATCGGTCCTTGGACCCCAGCTATTCACAATATATATTAATGATCTAGACAAGGGAACTAGATGTAATATCTCCAAGTTTGCAGACGACACAAAACTGGGTGGGCGTGTGTGCTGCGAGGAGGATGCCGAGAAACTCCAGGATGATTTGGACAGGTTGGGTGATTGGGCAGAAGCGTGGCAGATGCAATATAATGTGGATAAATGCGAGGTTATCCACTTTGGTGTCAAAAACAGAAAGGCAGATTATTATCTGAATGGCAATAGATTGGGAGAAGGGGAAGTGCAACGAGACCTGGGTGTCCTTGTGCACCAGTCGCTGAAGGTAAGCATGCAGGTGCAGCAGGCGGTTAAGAAGGCAAATGGTATGTTGGCCTTCATAGCGAGAGGGTTCGAGTACAGGAACAAGGATGTCTTGCTGCAGTTGTACAGGGCCTTGGTGAGACCACACCTTGAGTACTGTGTGCAGTTTTGGTCGCCTTATCTGAGGAAGGATGTTCTTGCCATGGAAGGAGTTCAGCGAAGATTCACAAGGCTGATACCTGGGATGGCAGGAATGACGTATGAAGAGAGATTGGGTCGATTGGGCTTATACTCGCTGGAGTTTAGAAGAATGAGAGGGGATCTCATTGAAACTTATAAAATTCTGACAGGACAGGACAAACTAGATGCAGGAAGGATGTTCCCGATGGTCGGGGAGTCCAGAACCAGGGGTCACAGTCTAAGGATAAGGGGTAAGCCATTTAGGACAGAAATGAGGAGGAATTTCTTCACCCAGAGAGTGGTGAACCTGTGAAATTCTCTGCCACAGAAGGCAGTAGAGGCCAATTCATTAAATAGATTCAAGAAGGAGTTGGATATATTTCTTAAGGCTAAAGGGATCAAGGGATATGGGGAGAAGGCAGGGACAGGGTACTGAATTTGGATGATCAGCCATGATCTCATTGAATGGCGGAGCAGGCTAGAGGGGCCGAATGGCCTACTCCTGCTCCTATCTTCTATGATTCTATGATTCTATGAAGGTAAATTGTAGGTCCTTTACAGTCAGAGATGGGAGAATTTATCATGCGGAATGAGGAAATGGCAGAGAAACTAAATAAATACTTTGTTTCTGTCTTCACGGAGGAAGACACAAAAAACCTCCCAGAAATAGGAGAAAATCAAGGGTATGGCAAGAATGAGGAACTTAAAGAAATTATTATTCAAAACAGAAGTCGATAGATTTCGGACTAGTAAGGGCATCAAGGGATATGGCGATAGGGCCGGTGAATGGAGTTGAGGCAAAAGATCAGCCATGATCTCATTGAATGGCGGAGCAGGCTCGAAGGGCCGAATGGCCTCCTCCTGCTCCTATATTATGTTCTCACCTCCTGACTCCCCAAAGCCTTTCCACCATCTACAAGGCACAAGTCAGGAGTGTGATGGAATGCTCTCCACTTGCCTGGATGAGTTGCAGCTCCAACAACACTCAAGAAGCTCGACACAATCCAGGATAAAGCAGCCCGCTTGATTGACACCCCATCTACCACCTTAAACATCCACTCCCTCCACCACCGGCGCACCGTGGTTGCAGTGTGCACCATCTACAAGATGCACTGCAGCAACTCGCCAAGGCTTCTTCGGCAGCACCTCCCAAACCCGGAACCTCTTCCACCTAGAAGGACAAGGGCAGCAGGCGCATGGGAACACCACCACCTCCAAGTTCCCCTCCAAGTCACACACACCATCCTGACTTGGAAATATATCGGCCGTTCCTTCATCGTCACTGGGTCAAAATCCTGGAACTCCCTCCCTAACAGCACTGTGGGAGCACCTTCACCACACGGACTGCAGCGGTTCAAGAAGGCGGCTCACCACCACCTTCTCAAGGGCAATTAGGGATGGGCAACAAACGCTAGGCCTTGCCAGCGACGCCCACACTTCGCGAATGAATTTTAAAAAATGCAAATTGAGCGACGGGCCAGGCCATTCGGCCCTTCTAGTCCGTGTCGGGGGGGGGGTGGTTCAGCCCCCAAAGGAGTCGCACCGCCAATACCCTGCCCTGTCCCCGCATTCCCCCTTTCATTTATATAGCGCCTTTAACGTAGTAAAACGTCCCAAGGCGCTTCACAGGAGCGTAAATCAGACAAAATTTGACACCGAGCCACATAAGGAGATATTAGGGACAGGCGACCAAAAGCTTGGGTCAAAGAGGTCGGTTTTAAGGAGCGTCTTAAAGGAGAGAGAGGCGGAGAGGTTTAGGGAGGGAATTCCAGAGCTCGGGGCCCAGGCGGCTGAAGGCACGGCCACCAATGCTGGAGCGATGGAAATCAGGGGATGCGCAAGAGGCCAGAATTGGAGGAGCGCAGATATCTCAGAGGGTTGTGGGGGCTGGAGGAGGTTACAGAGATAGGGGGGGGGGGGGGGGTGGGGGGGGGGGAGGTGAAGAGGCCATGGAGGGATTTGAACACAAGGATGGAGAATTTTAAAAATCGAGGTGGTCAGGGACCAGGTGTGTTTGATGGGACAGTGTAGAGGGGGCTTTACTCTGTATCTAACCTGTGCTGTACCTGCCCTGGGAGTGTTTGATGGGGACAGTGTAGAGGGAGCTTTACTCTGTATCTAACCCGTGCTGTACCTGCCCTGGGAGTGTTTGATGGGACAGTGTAGAGGGAGATTTACTCTGTATCTAACCCCGTGCTGTACCTGCCCTGGGAGTGTTTGATGGGGACAGTGTAGAGGGAGCTTTACTGTGTATCTAACCCTGTGTTGTACCTGCCCTGGGAGTGTTTGATGGGACAGTGTAGAGGGAGCTTTACTCTGTATCTAACCCTGTGTTGTACCTGCCCTGGGAGTGTTTGACGGGACAGTGCAGAGGGAGCTCTGGGAGTGGTTCCCAGCCCCATTGTTGCAATCGCTCTCTCAGTTCTCCATAGTGGGCAGTTTCACAATCCCAGGCAACATTCCAAGCACAATTGCGACATCCAGACAGCTCATCCGAGACTGTAACAGCCAAGCCTGGGATTGCTAAACCCTGCCCGGAACAGTAGCGCTCCTCGATTGAACCCAATGTAATTCAGAGGCTCAATGAGTTGCATAACAGACTGTGAGGAGCGACGGAAGACTTGCGTTGTTAAAGCCTGGCAGTGCAGAGGCCTCCCAGCGAGATCTTACTGCCAGAACATATCTGCGATCAGTACACAGCTAACCAGTGGAGGTGGCAGGGGGAGGGAGATATCATTCCTTGAGATGCCCATACCCCTCCTAATGACACTGCCTCGCGCTAGGGTTTGGGTTCCATAGACCCTCCCACCAGTCCATTACCTCCCGCGAGCCCAAATGGCATGGGCTATTCCACCATGGGGTGCATCGCAGCACTTCCCCGATTCTGTCCCAACGCGCGCACACATTCCAGGAGGGGGTGGGGGTCACTGAACCAGCAATCAGGAGCCGGATTCCCGGGCTGATTATCTCTTCCCTAACCCAGGGGCTGCCAAGGCAACTTGGAGACCCCTAGGAACATCGGAACAGGAGGAGGCCATTCAGTGAGATCATGGCTGATCTGTGTCCTAACTCCATCTCCCTGCCTTTGCCCCGTATCCCTTAATACCTTTGGTTAACAAAAATCGATCAATCTCAGATTTAAAATGAACAATTGACCCCCAGCATCAATTGCCGTTTGCGGAAGAGAGTTCCAAACTTCTACCACCCTTTGTGTGTCGAAGTGTTTCCTAACTTCACTCCTGAAAGGTCTGGCTCGAATTTTTAGACTCTGCCCCCTAGTCCTAGACTCCCCAACCAGCGGAAATAGTTTCTCTCGATCTACCCTATCAGTTCCCCTCAATATCTTGAAAACTTCGATCAGATCGACCCTTAACCTTCTAAATTCCAGGGAATACAACCCTAGTTTGTGTAATCGCTCCTCGTAACTTAACCCCTTGGAGCCCGGGTATCATTCTGGTAAACCTGCGCTGCACTCCCTCCAAGGCCAATCTATCCTTCCTGAGGTGTGGTGCCCAGAACTGCTCCCAGTGCTCCAGGTGTGGTCTAACCAGGGCTTTGTATAGCTGCAGCATAACCTCTACCCCCTTGTATTCTAGTCCTCGAGATACAAAGGCCAGCATCCCAATCGCCTTTTTGATTATTTTCTGTACCTGTTTCATGGCGAGTGAGAGACTGGGGTAGGCCTGGGTGGGGGGGAAGACAGGAATCGGGCTGCGATGCCCTTTGTAGTCGAATAGCCCCTCGATTTTTTTTTTTAACCGTCTGGCCTGCCGTGCGGGAGTGATAGATGCTGGGGAGGGGGGTGTCCATCTATCCTGTGCCCCAGCCCGGGATGAGATCAGCACAGAACTGTGGGGAGGGGCGGGTGAATGAGAATTTGGGATCTTGCTGTTCCAAGTGCGGGGCTCCTGAGGGGGGGGGGTGGGGGAAGGAAGGGCCATTGCAGAGTTCGGACATTCATTTCAAAAAGCTTTCCCAGGAGACAATGGCGTGCTCGGTCAGCCACCTCGGCAGCTTCGCTCCCCAGGGGGCCCCCCTCGGAAACAAAAGGACCGGTTTTAAAAGCTCACTCGCTCAATCAATCGCCAGGCTGCACAGGAAAGCTGCAGGCTTTGTCCCGGTCTATGCCGAGGGTGCTGACCTCGGCAGGGGTGGAGGTGGGGGAGGGCCGGAGTCTCCGTTGGCCTCAGTACCCTAGAAACTGGGGGCGGTGGGGAGGTAAATATCAGCCATGGGGGTTCAGGGAGACACCCCCTCCCACCCCACCCCAGTCACCGACCCTCCCAGAGCAGATCCGGTGACTTTGAACAGTAGAGCGCAAGAAATAGGAACAGGAGGAGGCCATTCGGCCCCTCGAGCCTGCTCCGCCATTCAATAAGATCAGGGCTGATCATCGGCCTCAACTCCACTTTCCCATCCTAGCCCTCGATTCCCCTAGAGTCCAAAAATCTATTGATCTCAGCCTTGAATATACTCAACGACTGAGCATCCACAGCCCTCTGGGGCAGAGAATTCCAGAGATTCACCGCCCTCTGAGTGAAGAAATTCCTCCTCATCTCAGTCCTAAATGGCAGACCCCTTATCCTGAGACTGTGCCCCCTGGTTCTAGACTCTCCATGATGCGGAGATGCCGGTGTTGGACTGGGGTGGACAAAATTGAGAGGTCGCACAACACCAGGTTATAGTCCAACAGTTTTATTTGAAATCACAAGCTTTCGGAGCTATCGATCGCCCCTTCCTCAGGTGAAGTAGACTCTCCAGCCAGGGGGAAACAGCCTCTCAGCATCTACCCTGTCAATCCCCCCTCAGAATCTTATATGTTTCAATGAGATCACCTCTCATTCTTCTAAACTCCAGAGAGTATAGACCCAATCTACTCAATCTCTCCTCATAGGACAATCCCCCCCATCCCAGGAACCAGTCTGGTGAACCTGCGTTGCACTCCCTCTATGGCAAGTATATCCTTCCTTAGGTAAGGAGACCAAAACTGTATACAGTCAATGTAGGGTGCCCCCCCACTCAGTTTGAGGGGGCTGGGGGCCTGTGGCTTCCGATCACAAACCGACCACATATCCGCAGCATAACAAAGACCGCCTACTTCCACCTCCGTAACATCGCCCGTGTCCGTCCCTGCCTCAGCTCATCCGCTGCTGAAACCCTCAACCCTTATGCCTTTGTTACCTCCAGACTCGACTATTCCAACGCACTCCTGGCCGGCCTCCCACATTCCACCCTACGTAAACTTGAGGTCATCCAAAACTCGGCTGCCCCGTGTCCTAACTCGCACCGAGTCCCGTTCGCCCATCACCCCCTGTGCTCGCTGACCGACATTGGCTCCCGGTTAAGCAACGCCTCGATTTCAAAATTCTCATCCTTGTTTTCAAATCCCTCCGTGGTCCTCGCCCCCTCCCTATCTCTGTAACCTCCTCCAGCCCCACAACCCCCCGAGATATCTGCGCTCCTCTAATTCTGCCCTCTTGAGCATCCCTGATTATAATCGCTCCACCTTTGGCGGCCGTGCCTTCTGTTGCCTGGGCCCTAAGCTCTGGAATTCCCTGCCTAAACCTCTCCGCCTCACTACCTCTCTCTCTCCTCCTTTAAGACGCTCCTTAAAACCGACCTCTTTGACCAAGCTTTTGGTCACCTGTCCCTAATATCTCCTTATGTGGATCGGTGTCAAATTTTTTGTCTTAAAATACTCCTGTGCAGCGCCTTGGGACGTTTTAAGAAAGACAGACTCGCATTTCTCCGGCGCCTTTCACCACCTCAGGACGTCTCAAAGTGTTTCACAGCCAATGAAGGACTTTTTTTGAAGTGTGGTCACTGTTGTAATGTAGGAAACGCGGCAGCTAATTTGTGCACAGCAAGCTCCCACAAACAGCAATGTGATAAATGACCAGATCATCTGTTTTTAGTGATGTTGGTTGAGGGATAAATATTGGCCCCAGGACACCGGGGAGAACTCTCGCCCTGCTCTTCTTCCAATAGTGGCCGTGGGATCTTTTACATCCACCCGAGAGGGCAGACGGGGCCTCGGTTTAACGTCTCATCCAAATGACGGCACCGCTGACAGTGCGGCGCTCCCTCAGTACCGCCCCTCCGACAGTGCGGCGCTCCCTCAGTACCGCCCCTCCGACAGTGCGGCGCTCCCTCAGTACTGCCCCTCCGACAGTGCGGCTCTCCCTCAGTACCGCCCCTCCGACAGTGCGGCGCTCCCTCAGTACCGCCCCTCCGACAGTGCGGCGCTCCCTCAGTACCGCCCCTCCGACAGTGCGGCGCTCCCTCAGTACCGCCCCTCCGACAGTGCGGCGCTCCCTCAGTACCGCCCCTCCGACAGTGTGGCGCTCCCTCAGTACCGCCCCTCCGACAGTGCGGCGCTCCTTCACTGTTGGAGGGAGGGAGTGGGTCCAATCGGAGAGCTCTTTCAAAAGAGCTGGCACGGGAATGATGGGCCAAATGACCTCTTTCTGTGCTGCAAGATTTTAGAATGTGGTTGATGAGTCAGTGACAGACTGCAATCGCTTGGGCCAGAGTTTGAAATCCAACCTGCTGCACCTTCGTAATCCCAGATTAAAAATACAATCCTGAATCGTGGTTGAAAGGTTTAACCTGCTTGGCTTGCACACAAAACCCCCCAACACTTAGGAGAAGGGGGGAGTGGGTGGTTTCACCTGTAAAATAGATTAATTGTTTTACAAATGCCAGGCTGCAAAGCGCCAAGGGGGAAAATCGTGCAACGAATACTCACCGAGGCTCCCAAGATGATGAAGACATGCGTGTCGGCCTGTCTGAACTGTTTGTCTTGCATCAGGTCGTGACGGAAAATGTCTACAATGTCGGACTGACTGAGCGAAGTCGGCGGCTGGGCGAGGAAATTCATCCTCTTGACTGCGGGAGAGGCAAGGAGAGAGAGAGGAAAAAAGAGAGAGAGTGTTTAAAAGGAACAGCAGGAAAATGAACAAGAGTTGCAGCAGGAACAGGAGGAACAACACAGTCAGTCAGACAACAGTGCAAAGCAGGATCTGGGACTGACAGCCCTGCGCTCCGCCTCCAGCTCGTTAGTTTCTGCTCGTTCCCCCCATCGCCTCTTTTGTTAGTTTCCTGCCTATTTCCACTGACCAGTGCTGAGGGGAATCCCCATCTTGGCTCCTCCTCCTCCACTGCGTGACGTCAGCTGCCAACAAATGGTTACACTTTTTCTGCCCCGCCCACTCCCCCTCCCACTCCTCCCCCCTCTGTTGCCCTGGTTACCCCTGTAACACACTTGCCAACCTCAGCCAATCCCCTCAGCTCACTGGTGCTGCCCCCTCAGACAGTGCGGCACTCCCTCAGTACCGCCCCTACGACAGTGCGGCGCTCCCTCAGTACCGCCCCCTCAGACAGTGCGGCACTCCCTCAGTACCGCCCCTTCGACAGTGCGGCGCTCCCTCAGTACCGCCCCTTCGACAGTGCGGCGCTCCCTCAGTACCGCCCCTCCGACAGTGCGGCGCTCCCTCAGTACTGCCCCTCCGACAGTGCGGCGCTCCCTCAGTACTGCCCCTTCGACAGTGCGGCGCTCCCTCAGTACCGCCCCTTCGACAGTGCGGCGCTCCCTCAGTACCGCCCCTCCGACAGTGCGGTGCTCCCTCAGTACCGCCCCTCCGACAGTGCAGCGCTCCCTCAGTACCGCCCCCTCAGACAGTGCGGCGCTCCCTCAGTACCGCCCCTCCCACAGTGCGGCGCTCCCTCAGTACCGCCCCTCCGACAGTGCGGCGCTCCCTCAGTACCGCCCCTCCGACAGTGCGGCGCTCCCTCAGTACTGCCCCTCCGACAGTGCGGCGCTCCCTCAGTACCGCCCCTCCGACAGTGCGGCGCTCCCTCAGTACAGCCCCTCCGACAGTGCGGCGCTCCCTCAGTACCGCCCCTCCGACAGTGCGGCGCTCCCTCAGTACCGCCCCTCCGACAGTGCGGCGCTCCCTCAGTACCGCCCCTCCGACAGTGCGGCGCTCCCTCAGTACCGCCCCTCCGACAGTGCGGCGCTCCCTCAGTACAGCCCCTCCGACAGTGCGGCGCTCCCTCAGTACCGCCCCTCCGACAGTGCGGCGCTCCCTCAGTACCGCCCCTCCGACAGTGCGGCGCTCCCTCAGTACCGCCCCTCCGACAGTGCGGCGCTCCCTCAGTACCGCCCCTCCGACAGTGCGGCGCTCCCTCAGTACCGCCCCTCCGACAGTGCGGCGCTCCCTCAGTACAGCCCCTTCGACAGTGCGGCGCTCTCTCAGTACCGCCCCTCCGACAGTGCGGCGCTCCCTCAGTACCGCCCCTCCGACAGTGCGGCTCTCCCTCAGTACTGACACCGGGGGAGTGTCAGGCCTGGGATTATGGAGCTCAAATCTCTGAAGTGAGACTCGAACCCACGACCTTCTTGCTCAGAGGCGAGAGTGAGACCCACGGAGCCACGCACTGGGTTAAGACGTCCTTTGAATTGGAGTTGAAACCCAGGCTTGGACTGCACTATATCAGACGGAAAGCCGACAGCGATTCGGGGAATTTACACCGCTCACCGCCCCGACCCCCTCGGGTGTGTGGTGCCAATCACCCATCGCCCCTCACCACGCGGGAGTTCCCTCGTCCTGTTGGGGGGCGGGCTGGGAGGGGACGGAGGTCCTCACAGGACAACAACAAGTTGTATTTATCTAGCGCCTTTAACGTAGTAAAACGTCCCAAGGCGCTTCACAGGAGGAGCTCAGACACCAAGCCACGTAAGGAGATATTCGGGACAGGTGACCAAAAGCTTGGTCAAAGAGGTCGGTTTTTAAGGAGCGTCTTAAAGGAGGAGAAAGAGAGGCGGAGAGGTTTAGGGAGGGAATTCCAGAGCTTAGGGGCCCTGGCGCGGTCGCCAATGGTGGAGCGACGGAAATCGGGGGGGGATGCGCGAGAGGCCAGAATTGGTGGAGCGCAGAGATCTCGGGGGGTTGTGGGGCTGGAGGAGGTTACAGAGATAGGGAGGGGACGGGGACCACGGAGGGATTTGAACACAAGGATGAGAATTTTAAAATCGAGGCGTTGCCGGACCGGGAGCCAATGTCGGTCAGCGAGCACAGGGGGTGATGGGTGAACGGGACTTGGTACGAGTTAGGACACGGGGCAGCCGAGTTTTGGATGACCTCAAGTTTACGTAGGGTGGAATGTGGGAGGCCGGCCAGGAGTGCGTTGGAATAGTCAAGTCTGGAGGTAACAAAGGCATGGATGAGGGTTTCAGCAGCGGATGAGTTGAGGCAGTAATTGTACAGGGCTTTGGTGAGACCACACCTGGAGTACTGAGCACAGTTTTGGTCTCCTTATCTGAGGAAGGATATACTTGCCTTAGAGGCGGTACAACGAAGGTTCACTGGATTGATCCCTGGGATGAGAGGGCTGTCCTATGAGGAGAGATTGAGTAGATTGGGCCTATACTCTCTGGAGTTTAGAAGAATGAGAGGTGATCTCATTGAAACATAAGATTCTGAAGGGGATTGACAGGGTAGATGCTGAGAGGCTGTTTCCCCCCTGTCCGGGGAGTCTAGAACCAGGGGTCACAGTCTCAGGATAAGGGGTCAGCCATTTAGGACCGAGATGAGGAGGAATTTCTTCACTCAGAGGGTGGTGAATCTTTGGAATTCTCTACCCCAGAGGGCTGTGGAGGCTCAGTCGTTGAGTATATTCAAGGCTGAGATTTTTGAATATTAAGGGAATCGGGGGATATGGGGATCGGGGCGGCTTAGTGGAGATGAGGTCGAAGATCAGCCGTGATCTCATTGAATGGCGGAGCAGGCTCGTGGGGCCGAATGGCCTCCTCCTGCTCCTATTTCTTATGGTTCTTATGTATCAGACACCCTGCCAATGAGGCTAATTGGAGCGGCCGCCGCCCCCTCTGCCAACCCCTCACCCCTCACCTGAGACCAGCTTGTTCGGAAGGCGGGCTCTCCCAGTCCTGTATGTGGCTCAGGGCAGCCTGGCGCTCGCAGGGTTAAGCGGGCAGTCCCAGAGGAATGAGCTCACCCTCGGACAAGTGTGGTACGAGTCTGCACTTTGTGCTGAATCACCGTGAGCGCGCTCAAAGGAGAGGAAGTGTCCCCGCCCACTCTGCTCTCCCGCTCGCTTCCTGCTCCTGCAGGCTGATATCGCAACAACCAGCTGGGGTCAGAGGGCAGCCGCCTCACCCAGTGTGGTACCGAGCCCCCTCAAACCAGCAGGGTCCCATTCCACCCCGCACTGCTCGCCCAGCCGTGGCTCAGTGGGTCTCACCCTCGCCTCTGAGTCAGAAGGTCGTGGGTTCGAGGGAGCGCCGCACTGTCGGAGGGGCGGTACTGAGGGAGCGCCGCACTGTGGGAGGGGCAGTACTGAGGGAGCGCCGCACTGTCGGAGGGGCGGTACTGAGGGAGCGCCGCACTGTCGGAGGGGCAGTACTGAGGGAGCGCCGCACTGTCGGAGGGGCGGTACTGAGGGAGCGCCGCACTGTGGGAGGGGCGGTACTGAGGGAGCGCCGCACTGTCGGAGGGGCGGTACTGAGGGAGCGCCGCACTGTCGGAGGGGCGGTACTGAGGGAGCGCCGCACTGTCGGAGGGGCGGTACTGAGGGAGCGCCGCACTGTCGGAGGGGCGGTACTGAGGGAGCGCCGCACTGTCGGAGGGGCGGTACTGAGGGAGCGCCGCACTGTCGGAGGGGCGGTACTGAGGGAGCGCCGCACTGTCGGAGGGGCGGTACTGAGGGAGCGCCGCGCTGTCGGAGGGGCGGTACTGAGGGAGCGCCGCACTGTCGGAGGGGCAGCACTGAGGGAGCGCCGCACTGTCGGAGGGGCAGTACTGAGGGAGCGCCGCACTGTCGGAGGGGCGGTACTGAGGGTGCGCCGCACTGTCGGAGGGGCAACACTGAGGGAGCACCGTGCTGTCGGAGGGGCGGCACTGAGGGAGCGCCGCTCTGTCGGAGGGGCAGTACTGAGGGAGCGCCGCACTGTCGGAGGGGCAGTGCTGAGGGAGCGCCGCACTGTCGGAGGGGCGGTACTGAGGGAGCGGCGCACTGTCGGAGGGACGGTACTGAGGGAGCGCCACACTGTCGGAGGGGCGGTACTGAGGGAGCGCCGCACTGTCGGAGGGGCGGTACTGAGGGAGCGCCGCATTGTCGGAGAGGTGGTACTGAGGGAGCGCCGCACTGTCGGAGGGGCGGTACTGAGGGAGCGCCGCACTGTCGGAGGGACAGTACTGAGGGAGAGCCACGCTGTCGGAGGGGTGGTACTGAGGGAGCGCCGCACTGTCGGAGGGGCGGTACTGAGGGAGCGCCGCACGTCGGAGGGGCGGTACTGAGGGAGCGCCGCACTGTCGGAGGGGCGGTACTGAGGGAGCGCCGCACTGTCGGAGGGGCGGTACTGAGGGAGCGCCGCACTGTCGGAGGGGTGGTACTGAGGGAGCGCCGCACGTCGGAGGGGCGGTACTGAGGGAGCGCCGCACTGTCGGAGGGGCGGTACTGAGGGAGCGCCGCACTGTCGGAGGGGCGGTACTGAGGGAGCGCCGCACTGTCGGAGGGGTGGTACTGAGGGAGCGCCGCACGTCGGAGGGGCGGTACTGAGGGAGCGCCGCACCCCTCACCCCTCCACCTCCCCCGAGCATTGACCCCCCCCCCCTCACCCGCACCTGGGGTTCGGGTCCCACTGGCTCCCTCCCGTACCGCGTGAGCGCACGAGTCCAGTGAGCATCGGCAGCCTATTCGGCCATGGGGACCATCGCAGCCTTGAGCCGCTCTCACCCGATCTGAGTGGCCGTGACCAGGAGCAGGAACCCAGACCGTTGTCCGTGCTCCCTAACCCAGGATATATTTACAGCGGTCTCCGGGTGTGTGCCAGTATTTACAGGGGGTCCCCGGGAGTGTGTCAGTATTTACAGGGGGTCCCCGGGAGTGTGTCAGTATTTACAGGGGGTCCCCGGGTGTGTGTCAGTATTTACAGGGTGTCCCCGGCAGTGTGTCAGTATTTACAGGGAGTCCCCGGGAGTGTGTCAGTATTTACAGGGGGTCTCCGGGAGTGTGTCAGTATTCAAAGGGGGTTCCTGGGAGTGTGTCAGTATTTACAGGGGGTTCCCGGGAGTGTGTCAGTATTTACAGGGGGTCCCCGGGAGTGTGTCAGTATTTACAGGGGGTCCCGGGAGTGTGTCAGTATTTACAGGGGGTCTCCGGGAGTGTGTCAGTATTCACAGGGGGTTCCTGGGAGTGTGTCAGTATTTACAAGGGGTTCCCGGGAGTGTGTCAGTATTTACAGGGGCTCCCCGGGAGTGTGTCAGTATTTACAGGGAGTCCCCGGGTGTGTGTCAGTATTTACAGGGGTTCCCCGGGAGTGTGTCAGTATTTACAGGGGGTCCCGGGAGTGTGTCAGTATTTACAGGGTGCACGCGGGAGTGTGTCAGTATTTACAGGGGGTCTCCGGGAGTGTGTCAGTATTCACAGGGGGTTCCTGGGAGTGTGTCAGTATTTACAGGGGGTTCCCGGGAGTGTGTCAGTATTTACAGGGGCTCCCCGGGAGTGTGTCAGTATTTACAGGGAGTCCCCGGGAGTGTGTCAGTATTTACAGGGAGTCCCCGGGGAGTGTATCAGTATTTACAGCGGTCCCCGGGTGTGTGTCAGTATTTACAGGGGGTCCCCGGGAGGGTGTCAGTATTTACAGTGGGTCCCTGGGGAGTGTGTCAGTATTTACAGCGGTCCCCGGGTGTGTGTCAGTATTTACAGGGGGTCCCCGGGAGTGTGTCAGTATTTACAGTGGGTCCCTGGGGAGTGTGTCAGTATTTACAGCGGTCCCCGGGTGTGTGTCAGTATTTACAGGGGGTCCCCGGGAGGGTGCCAGTATTTACAGGGGGTCCCCGGGAGTGTGTCAGTATTTACAGGGGGTCCCCGGGAGTGTGTCAGTATTTACAGGGGGTCCCCGGGTGTGTGTCAGTATTTACAAAGGGTCCCTGGGAGTGTGTCAGTATTTACAGGGGGTCCCCGGGAGTGTGTCAGTATTAACAGGGGGTCCCCGGGAGTGTGTCAATATTTACAGGGGGTCCCCGGGAGTGTGCCAGTATTTACAGGGGGTCCCCGGGAGTGTGTCAGTATTTACAAAGGGTCCCCGGGAGTGTGTCAGTATTTACAGGGGGTCCCCGGGAGTGTGTCAGTATTTACAAAGGGTCCCCGGGAGTGTGTCAGTATTTACAGGGGGTCCCCGGGAGTGTGTCAGTATTTACAGCGGGTCCCCGGGAGTGTGTCAGTATTTACAGCGGTCTCCGGGTGTGTGCCAGTATTTACAGGGGGTCCCCGGGAGTGTGTCAGTATTTACAGGGGGTCCCCGGGAGTGTGTCAGTATTTACAGGGGGTCCCCGGGTGTGTGTCAGTATTTACAGGGTGTCCCCGGCAGTGTGTCAGTATTTACAGGGAGTCCCCGGGAGTGTGTCAGTATTTACAGGGGGTCTCCGGGAGTGTGTCAGTATTCACAGGGGGTTCCTGGGAGTGTGTCAGTATTTACAGGGGGTTCCCGGGAGTGTGTCAGTATTTACAGGGGGTCCCCGGGAGTGTGTCAGTATTTACAGGGGGTCCCCGGGAGTGTGTCAGTATTTACAGGGGGTCTCCGGGAGTGTGTCAGTATTCACAGGGGGTTCCTGGGAGTGTGTCAGTATTTACAGGGGGTTCCCGGGAGTGTGTCAGTATTTACAGGGGCTCCCCGGGAGTGTGTCAGTATTTACAGGGAGTCCCCGGGTGTGTGTCAGTATTTACAGGGGTTCCCCGGGAGTGTGTCAGTATTTACAGGGGGTCCCGGGAGTGTGTCAGTATTTACAGGGTGCACGCGGGAGTGTGTCAGTATTTACAGGGGGTCTCCGGGAGTGTGTCAGTATTCACAGGGGGTTCCTGGGAGTGTGTCAGTATTTACAGGGGGTTCCCGGGAGTGTGTCAGTATTTACAGGGGCTCCCCGGGAGTGTGTCAGTATTTACAGGGAGTCCCCGGGAGTGTGTCAGTATTTACAGGGAGTCCCCGGGGAGTGTATCAGTATTTACAGCGGTCCCCGGGTGTGTGTCAGTATTTACAGGGGGTCCCCGGGAGTGTGTCAGTATTTACAGGGGTTCCCCGGGAGTGTGTCAGTATTTACAGGGAGTCCCTGGGAGTGTGTCAGTATTTACAGGGAGTCCCCGGGGAGTGTATCAGTATTTACAGGGGGTCCCCGGGTGTGTGTCAGTATTTACAGGGGGTCCCCGGGAGGGTGTCAGTATTTACAGGGGGTCCCCGGGAGTGTGTCAGTATGTACAGGGGGTCCCCGGGAGGGTGCCAGTATTTACAGGGGGTCCCCGGGAGTGTGTCAGTATTTACAGGGGGTCCCCGGGAGTGTGTCAGTATTTACAGCGGGTCCCCGGGAGTGTGTCAGTATTTACAGGGGGTCCCCGGGTGTGTGTCAGTATTTACAAAGGGTCCCTGGGAGTGTGTCAGTATTTACAGGGGGTCCCCGGGAGTGTGTCAGTATTTACAGGGGGTCCCCGGGAGTGTGTCAATATTTACAGGGGGTCCCCGGGAGTGTGCCAGTATTTACAGGGGGTCCCCGGGAGTGTGTCAGTATTTACAAAGGGTCCCCGGGAGTGTGTCAGTATTTACAGGGGGTCCCCGGGAGTGTGTCAGTATTTACAGGGGGTCCCCGGGAGTGTGCCAGTATTTACAGGGGGTCCCCGGGAGTGTGTCAGTATTTACAAAGGGTCCCCGGGAGTGTGTCAGTCTTTACAGGGGGTCCCCGGGGAGTGTGTCAGTATTTACAGGGGGTCCCCGGGAGTGTGTCAGTATTTACAGGGGGTCCCCGGGAGTGTGTCAGTATTTACAGGGGGTCCCCGGGAGTGTGTCAGTATTTACAGGGGGTCCCCGGGAGTGTGTCAGTATTTACAGGGGGTCCCTTTGTCATAGAACGATAGGAATTTACAGCACGGAAGGAGGCCATTCGGTCCATTGTGTCCGTACCGACCGACAAAGAGCTCTCCGGCCTAATCCCACTGTCCAGCTCTCGGTCCGTAGCCCTGTAGGTGACGGCGCTTCGAGTGCGTATCCAAGTACTTTTTAAATGTGATGAGGGTTTCTGCCTCGACCGCCCTTTCAGGCAGTGAGTTCCAGACCCCCACCACCCTCTGGGTGAAAAAAGTTCTCCTCAACTCCCCTCTAATCCTTCTCCCAATGACTTTAAATCTCTGCCCCCCTGGTTACTGACCTCTCTGCTCAGGGAAATAGGTCCTTCCTATCCACTCTATCCAGGCCCCTCATCATTTTATACACCTCAATTAAATCTCCCCTCAGCCTCCTCTGTTCCAAAAGACAACAACCCCAGCCTCTCTAATCTTTCCTCATAGCTAAGATTCTCTACTCCCGGCAACATCCTCGCAAATCTCCTCTGCACCCTCTCCAGTGCAACCACATCTTTCCTGTAATGTGGTGACCAGAACTGCACGCAGTACTCTAGCTGCGGCCTAACTAGTGTTTTATACAGTTCAAGCCATAACCCCCCCTGCTCTTATATTCTATGCCTCGGATAATAAAGGCAAGTATCCCGTATGCCTTCTTAACCACCTTATCTACCTGGCCTGCTACCTTCAGGGATCTGTGGACATGCACTCCAAGGTCCCTTTGTTCCTCTACACTTCTCAGTGTCCTACCATTTATTGTGTAGGGAAATTGCTAGTGTCTATAATTAAGGATAGGGTGACTGAATACCTTGAAAATGTTCAGCTGATCAGAGAGAGACAGCATGGAATTGTAAAGGGTAGGTCGTGCCTGACAAACCTGATTGAATGTTTGAGGAGTTGACTAAAGTAGTGGATGGGGGAATGTCTATGGATGCTGTTTATATGGACTTCCAGAAGACATTTGATAAAGTCCTGCATAAGAGTCTGTTAACTAAGGTACAGGGCCTTGGTGAGACCACACCTTGAGTACTGTGTGCAGTTTTGGTCGCCTTATCTGAGGAAGGATGTTCTTGCCATGGAAGGAGTTCAGCGAAGATTCACAAGGCTGATACCTGGGATGGCAGGAATGACGTATGAAGAGAGATTGGGTCGATTGGGCTTATACTCGCTGGAGTTTAGAAGAATGAGAGGGGATCTCATCGAAACATATAAAATTCTGACAGGTCTGGACAAACTAGATGCAGGAAGAATGTTCCCGATGGTCGGAGAGTCCAGAACCAGGGGTCATAATCTAAGGATAAGGGGTAAGCCATTTAGAACAGAAATGAGGAAGAATTTCTTCACCCAGAGAGTGGTGAACCTGTGGAATTCTCTACCACAGAAGGCAGTTGAGGCCAAGTCATTAAATATATTCAAGAATGAGTTAGATATATTTCTTAAAGCTAAAGGTATCAAGGGATATGGGGAGAAGGCAGGGACAGGGTACTGAGTTTGGATGATCAGCCATGATCTCATCAAATGGCGGAGCAGGCTCGAGGGGCCGAATGGCCTACTCCTGCTCCTATCTTCTATGTTTCTATGTTAAACCCATGGGATTGAAGGCAAATTATTGACCTGGTTAGGAAACTGGCTGAGTGGCAGGAGGCAGAGAGCAGGGATAATGGGCAGGTACTCGAATTGGCAGGATGTGACTAGTGGTGTCTCACAGGGAGCGGTGTCGGGGACCTCAACTATTCACAGTATTTATTAACGACTTAGATGACTGGACAGAGAGAGCCACATTTCCAAAATTTGCCAATGACACAAAGATAGGGCGGCATTGTAGGCATAAAATTACAAAGGGATATCGACAGAGTAAGTGAACGGGCAAAACTGTGGCAAGTGGATTTCAATGTCGGCAAATGTGAGGTCATCCACTTTGGACCTAAAAAGGATAGAACAGGGCACTTTCTAAATGGTGAAAAGCTCGACACAGTGGAGGTCCGAAGGGACTTGGAGTTCCAGGTACACAGATCATTAAGGGGTCGGCCATTTAGGACTGAGATGAGGAGGAATTTCTTCACTCAGAGGGTGGTGAATCTTTGGAATTCTCTACCCCAGAGGGCTGTGGAGGCTCAGTCTTTGAGTATATTCAAGGCTGAGATCGATAGATTTTTGGACTCTCGGGGAATCGAGGGATATGGGGATCGGGCGGGAAAGTGGAGATGAGGTCGAAGATCAGCCATGATCTTATTGAATGGCGGAGCAGGCTCGAGGGGCCGAATGGCCGACTCCTGCTCCTGTTTCTTATGTTCTTATATTCTTATTAAAATGTCATGAACAGGTACAGAAAATAATCAAAAAGGGCTAATGGGATGCCGGCCTTTAGATCTAGAGGACTAGAATACAAAAGGGGGCAGATGTTATGCTGCAGCTATACAAAGCCCTGGTTAGACCACACCTGGAGCACTGTGAGCAGTTCTGGGCCCCACACCTCAGGAAGGATATATCGGCCTTGGAGGGAGGGCAGCGTAGGTGACATGAATCTTGTCATTCATGTGGAACTGACTTATGAAATAATACTGGCCGGCCTGCAGGTGGCGCTGTCCAGGGAGAGTATAAATACTCGGGCATGGGCCCAGCTTGCTCAGGACATTCTTTAACAGGAACTAGTGAAGGACACAACTCGATCTCCATGTTGAAAAACAGTTGATTAAAGCTTTGTTTAATGCTTAGACCAAGTGCCTAATAGTCAGTAGGTTTACCAGAATGATACCCGGACTCCAAGGGTTAAGTTACGAGGAGAGATTACACAAACTCGGGTTGTATTCCCTGGAATTTAGAAGGTTAAGGGGTGATCTGATCGAAGTTTTCAGGATATTAAGGGGAAGTGATGGGGTAGAGAGAGAGAAACTATTTCCGCTGGTTGGGGAGTCTAGGACTAGGGGGCAGAGTCTAAAAATTAGAGCCAGACCTTTCAGGAGTGAAATTAGGAAACACTTCGACACACAAAGGGTGGTAGAAGTTTGGAACTCTCTTCCGCAAACAGCAATTGATGCTGGGGATCAATTGTTAATTTTAAATCTGAGATTGATCGATTTTTGTTAACCAAAGGTATTAAGGGATACGGGGCAAAGGCGGGTAGATGGAGTTAGGACACAGATCAGCCATGATCTCATTGAATGGCGGAACAGGCTTGAGGGGCTGAATGGCCTCCTCCTGTTCTTAATGTAACAGGCTCGAGGGGCTGAATGGCCTCCTCCTGTTCCTAATGTAACAGGCTCGAGGGGCTGAATGGCCTCCTCCTGTTCCTAATGTAACAGGCTCGAGGGCTGAATGGCCTCCTCCTGTTCCTAATGTAACAGGCTCGAGGGGCTGAATGGCCTCCTCCTGTTCCTAATGTAACAGGCTCGAGGGGGCTGAATGGCCTCCTCCTGTTCCTAATGTAACAGGCTCGAGGGGCTGAATGGCCTCCTCCTGTTCCTAATGTAACAGGCTCGAGGGCTGAATGGCCTCCTCCTGTTCCTAATGTAACAGGCTCGAGGGGCTGAATGGCCTCCTCCTGTTCCTAATGTAACAGGCTCAAGGGGCTGAATGGCCTCCTCCTGTTCCTAATGTAACAGGCTCAAGGGGCTGAATGGCCTCCTCCTGTTCCTAATGTAACAGGCTCGAGGGGCTGAATGGCCTCCTCCTGTTCCTAATGTAACAGGCTCGAGGGGCTGAATGGCCTCCTCCTGTCCCTAATGTAACAGGCTCGAGGGGCTGAATGGCCTCTTCCTGTCCCTATGTTCCTGTGTGTATTCCCTTGCCTTGTTAGCCCTCCCCAAATGCATTACCTCACACTTCTCCAGATTGAATTCCATTTGCCACTGTTCTACCCACCTGACCAGTCCATTGATATCTTCACAATTTACATTAACGATTTAGACTTTGGAATCAGAAACACAATTTCTAAATTTGCGGATGACACCAAATTGGGGGGGGGGGGGATAGTCAATACTGAGGAGGACTGCAACAAATTACAGGAGGACATTAATAAACTTGCAGAATGGGCATATAATTGGCAAATGAAGTTCAACACAGACAAATGTGAGGCATTACATTTTGGTAGGAAGAATAGGGAGGTCACTTATCACTGGGAAGGTGCGAGTCTAGGTGGGGTAGAGAAACAAAGGGATCTCGGAGTACAAATACACAAATCACTAAAAGTTGCGCCACAGGTTAGCAAGGCCATAAAAAAAGCAAACCCAGCACGAGGGTTTATTTCTAGAGGGATAGAATTGAAAAAAGGTGGGACTGACAAATCTCGAGCCCCCTGGATGTCCAGGAACGTACAGGGTAGGAGAAAGAAAAAAAGGGAGGCGTATGACAGATACCGAGGGCTAAATACTCCAGAATCTTTAGAGGAGTACAGAAAGTGCAGGGGTGCAATTAAAAAGGATATTAGGAAAGCAAAGAGAGAGCATGACAAATTCTTGGCAAGTAAAATCAAGGAAAACCCAAAGATGTTTTATAAATATATTAAGAGTAAGAGGATAACTGAAGAAAGGGTAGGGCCTATTAGAGATCATGAGGGTAATCTGTGTGTGGAGGCGGGAGACGTCGGTAGGGTTCTTAATGAATACTTTGCGTCTGTTTTCACAAAGGAGAGGGGCGAAGCAGGCATTGCTATCAGGGAGGAGGAGTGTGAAATATTCGATGATATAAACATAGTGAGAGAGGAAGTATTAAGGGGTTTAGCAGCTTTAAAAGTGGATAAATCCCCAGGCCCGGATGAAATGTATCCCAGGCTGTTAAGCGAACCATCATTTTCCAATCCTCTCTGGCTTCAGGTGTGGTGCTGGAGGACTGCTAATGTGGTACCCTTATTTAAAAAGGGAGAAAAGGATAGGCCGAGTAATTACAGGCCAGTCAGCCTAACCTCACTGGTGGGAAAATTATTGGAAAGAATTCTGAAGGACAGGATAAATCTTCATTTAGAAAGACACGGATTAATCAAGGATAGTCAGCACGGATTTGTTAAGGGAAGGTCGTGTCTGACAAACTTGATTGAATTTTTTGAGGAGGTAACAAGGAGGGTAGATGAGAGTAGTGCGTTTGATGTAGTGTATATAGACTTTAGCAAGGCTTTTGATAAGGTTCCACATGGCAGACTGGTCACGAAGTTAAAAGCCCATGGGATCCAGGGCAAAGTGTCAAGTTGGATTCAAAACTGGCTCGGAGATAGGAAGCAGAGGGTAATGGTTGATGGGTGTTTTTGTGACTGGAAGACTGTTTCCAGTGGGGTTCCGCAGGGCTCAGTATTAGGTCCCTTGCTTTTTGTGGTATATATCAATAATCTAGACTTGAATATAGGGGGTATGATTAAGAAGTTTGCAGATGATACTAAAATTGGCTGTGTTGCTGATACTGAAGAAGGAAGCTGTAGACTGCAGGAAGATATCAATAAACTGGTCAGGTGGGCAGAACAGTGGCAAATGGAATTCAATCCGGAGAAGTGTGAGGTAATGCATTTGGGGAGGGCTAACAAGGAAAGGGAATACACATTAAATGGTAGGACACTGAGTAGTGTAGAGGAACAAAGGGACCTTGGAGTGCATGTCCACAGATCCCTGAAGGTAGCAGGCCAAGTAGATAAGGTGGTTCAGAAGGCATACGGAATGCTTGCCTTTATTAGCCATGGCATAGAATACAAGAGCAGGGGGGTTATACTTCAATTGTATAAAATACTAGTTAGGCCTCAGCTAGAGTACTGCGTGCAGTTCTGGTCACCACATTACAGGAAAGATGTGATTGCACTAGAGAGGGTACAGAGGAGATTTACAAGGATGTTGCCGGGAGTAGAGAATCTTAGCTATGAGGAAAGACTGCATAGACTGGGGCTGTTTTCCTTGGAACAGAGGAGGCTGAGGGGCGACCTTATTGAGGTGTATAAAATTATGAGGGGCCTAGATAAAGTGGATAGAAAGGACCTATTTCCCTTAGCAGAGGGGTCAAAAACCAGGGGGGCACAGATTTAAAGTAATTGGGGGAAGGTTTAGAGGGGATTTGAGGGGAAATTTTATCACCCAGAGGGTTGTGGGGGTCTGGAACTCACTGCCTGAAAGGGTGGTAGAGGCAGGAACCCTAACCACATTTAAAAAGTACTTGGATGTGCACTTGGGATGCTGTAACCTGCAGGGCTACGGACCAAGAGCTGGGAAGTGGGATTAGGCTGGATGGCTCTTTGATGGCCAGCGCGGACACGATGGGCCGAAATGGCCTCCTTCCGTGCTGTAACTTTCTATGAGTCTATGAAAAGTAGGGAAGTTATGCTAAACCGGTATCGAACCTTGGTTAGACCACACTTGGAGTACTGCATACAGTTCTGGTCTCCATATACCTTGGTTAGACCACACTTGGAGCACTGTGCACAGTTCTGGTCTCCATATACCTTGGTTAGACCACACTTGGAGCACTGTGCACAGATCTGGTCTCCATATACCTTGGTTAGACCACACTTGGAGCACTGTGCACAGTTCTGGTCTCCATATACCTTGGTTAGACCACACTTGGAGCACTGCATACAGTTCTGGTCTCCATATACCTTGGTTAGACCACACTTGGAGCACTGCGTACAGTTCTGGTCGCCACATTATAAAACTGATATAGAAGCACCGGAGAGGGTGCAGAGAAGATTTACAAGGATAATACCAGAAATGCGAGGATATACCTATCAGGAAAGGATGGAACAGGCTGGGTCTCTTTTCTCTTGAAAAAAGAAGGCTGAGGGGTGACCTAATAGAGGTCTTTAAAATGATGAAAGGTTTTGATAGAGTGGATACAGAGAGAATGTTTCCACTTGTGGGGAAGAGCATAACTAGAGGCCATCAATATAAGATCGTCAGCAAGAAATCCAATCGGGAATTCAGGAGAAACTTCTTTACCCAGAGAGTGGAGAGAATGTGGAACTCGCTACCACAGGGAGTGGTCGAGGCGAATAGCGTCGATGCATTTAAGGGGAGGTTAGACAAGCATATGAGGGAGAAGGGAATAGAGGGTTATGCTGATAGATTCAGATGAGGAAAGACGGGAGGAGGCTCGAGTGGAGCATAAACGCCGGCATGGACTGGTTGGGCCGAATGGCCTGTTTCTGTGCTGTATATCCTGTGTAATCCTGTGTAATGTATGATATCTTCCTGCAGTCTACAGCTTTGTTTCTCACTCACAACCACACGGCCAATTTTTGTATCATCTGCAAACTTCTTAATCATGCCCCCTACACTGAAGACTAAATCATTGATATATACCACAAAAACTGATAGACTATTTACAGGGAGTCCCCGGGAGTGTGTCAGTATTTACAGGGGGTCCCCGGGAGAGTGTCAGTATTTACAGGGGGTCCCCGGGAGTGTGCTAGTGTTTACAGGGGGTCCCCGGGAGTGTGTCAGTATTTACAGGGGGTCCCCGGGAGTGTGTCGGTATTTACAGGGGGTCCCCGGGAGTGTGTCAGTATTTACAGGGGGTTCCCGGGAGTGTGTCAGTATTTACAGGGGGTCCCCGGGAGTGTGTCAGTATTTACAGGGGGTCCCCGGGAGTGTGTCAGTATTTACAGGGGGTCCCCGGGAGTGTGTCAGTATTTACAGGGGGTCCCCGGGAGTGTGTCAGTATTTACAGGGGGTCCCCGGGAGTGTGTCAGTATTTACAGGGGGTCCCCGGGAGTGTGTCAGTATTTACAGGGGGTCCCTGGGAGTGTGTCAGTATTTACAGGGGGTTCCCGGGAGTGTGTCAGTATTTACAGGGGGTCCCCGGGAGTGTGTCAGTATTTACAGGGGGTCCCCGGGAGTGTGTCAGTATTTACAGGGGGTTCCCGGGAGTGTGTCAGTATTTACAGGGGGTCCCCGGGAGTGTGTCAGTATTTACAGGGGGTCCCCGGGAGTGTGTCAGTATTTACAGGGGGTCCCCGGGAGTGTGTCAGTATTTACAGGGGGTTCCCGGGAGTGTGTCAGTATTTACAGGGGGTCCCCGGGAGTGTGTCAGTATTTACAGGGGGTCCCCGGGAGTGTGTCAGTATTTACAGGGGGTCCCCGGGAGTGTGTCAGTATTTACAGGGGGTTCCCGGGAGTGTGTCAGTATTTACAGGGGTACCCCACCCCCCCACCCCCGGCGTGCATGTAGTGGGCTGCGGGCGCCCAGCGGGAAGGAGGGTGAAGATGAGGAGGAGAGTTCTGAGGGCAAATAATCCCCTTAACTCTCACCCAAGTAGGGGGAAGTTTGCATCCTGGGGCATGAAAGCGAAAGTGAAACTGGCGGGGCTATTTTGACTGCATCACACAGTGTGTGTTTGTGTCTGGATTTTGCGAAGACACAGAAAGAGCCGGACGGGTGGCTGGCTGGCACCCACCCAGAAGAGAGAGAGAGGAGAGAGAAGAGAGGAGGGGGTGGGATCGTGCAGCAAACCCCCCCAAACCCACCCTCTCCCTCCTTCCCCAAACCCCGAGGGAGGAGCAGGTAAAGACGAGATTAACTTGAGCAGCTGGGAGCTGCTCCCTCGGCCATTGATACATTGCGGCCCCCTCCGCTACATTGCAGCGAGTGATTGACACAGTGTGTCAATTTCTCCCGGGCAACGTTCTATCGCGCCCGGGGAACGTTCGATCCTTCCCGGGCAACGTTCTATCGCGCCCGGGGAACGTTCGATCCTTCCCGGGCAACGTTCCATCCGATGGACCGCGTGTTAATTGCAGTTTGCAACTGACCCATTTTTTTACTCTTTCTTTCTGCCTGCTTCCGGGTTCTCTCTCCCCCTCCCGCTCCCCTCACCATCTCTCCGGGCTGCGATTGCGTTTGCAGGCCTCTCCTGACATACATCCTCTTCCCTCCCCCCCGCTTTCTTTTTATTTGCAAGGCTGAGAGAGAGGGGTTTATCATAGCACAAACGTCTGCTGCAAAGGTGATTTGCAACGGGTGTGCCGGGGGAAGAGTTTAGCGTTGCTTTCAATTTTTGGGGGGTGGGGTGTGCGGCGCGGAAGAGCCCGGAATTAGGTTGCACCGTCCTTTGAGGCACTCCCGTGCGGGCCATTTGGAGAGATTGCAGCAAGTGTTTGGTTAGCTCCCAGACCCCACTCTCCAATCCAATTTGCTCCCTTTAATATTTGCCCCCTTCAACTGTCTTCATTCCCTCGAAAGTGCAGCGATTGACTGGGCCTCAATAGTCACAGGGGCACAAGAATTCAGTGTTAACCCTGTGTGTGTGTGTGTGAGATAGAGGGAGGGCAAAATCCTACTGTCCCTTAATCCAGTGTTAATCCTGATTTAATACCCCCAGTTACTGATTGACCAGTAATCCAGGGTACGGGACTGTAGGGGTTATATTACTGGACCAGTAATCCTGGGCCTGTAGGTGACTCCAGTCCCACACCTGGGAACAGGAGGAGGCCATTCAGCCCCTCGAGCCTGTTACATTAGGAACAGGAGGAGGCCATTCAGCCCCTCCAGCCTGTTACATTAGGAACAGGAGGAGGCCTTTCGGCCCCTCGAGCCTGTTACATTAGGAACAGGAGGAGGCCATTCAGCCCCCTCAAGCCTGTTACATTAGGAACAGGAGGAGGCCATTCAGCCCTTCGAGCCTGTTACATTAGGAACAGGAGGAGGCCATTCAGCCCCTCGAGCCTGTTACATTAGGAACAGGAGGAGGCCCATTCAGCCCCTCGAGCCTGTTACATTAGGAACAGGAGGAGGCCTTTCGGCCCTTCGAGCCTGTTACATTAGGAACAGGAGGAGGCCCATTCAGCCCCTCGAGCCTGTTACATTAGGAACAGGAGGAGGCCATTCAGCCCCTCGAGCCTGTTACATTAGGAACAGGAGGAGGCCATTCAGCCCCTCGAGCCTGTTCCGCCATTCAATGAGACCATGGTTGATCTGTGACCCAACTCCATCTACCCGCCTTTGCCCCGTATCCCTTAATATCTTTGGTTAACAAAAATCTACCAATCTCAGATTTAAAGTTAACAATTGATCTGGCCTCAATTGTGGAAGAGAGTTCCAAACTTCTACCACCCTTTGTGTGTCGAAGTGTTTCCTAACTTCACTCCTGAAAGGTCTGGCTCTAATTTTTAGACTCTGCCCCCTAGTCCTAGACTCCCCAACCAGCGGAAATAGTTTCTCTCTCTCTACCCCATCACTTCCCCTTAATATCCTGAAAACTTCGATCAGATCGACCTCTTAACCTTCTAAATTCCAGGGAATACAACCCTAGTTTGTGTAATCGCTCCTCGTAATTTAACCCCTTGAAGTCCGGGTATCATTCTGGTAAACCTACGCTGCACTCCCTCCAAGACCAATATATCCTTCCTGAGGTGTGGGGCCCAGAACTGCTCCCAGTGCTCCAGGTGTGGTCTAACCAGGACTTTGTGCAGCTGAAGCGTGACTTCTAACCCCAACCCCCTTTACCTCTCCTCCCCTTCCCTCCTCTCCCTTTCCGCCGTCAGTAACAATCTCCTTTCTTCCTCCCACAGGTGGCCTGAATTTCGCGGCCCCCGCCCGCCCTCAGTTGGTCTGCACCCTCCCCCCCACCACATGTCTCGGGGCCAGGCGGCCCCCCTCGCAGCGATGGTGCAGCCCAGCGCGAGCCTGGGCAGCGACTCGGAGCTGATTGGCAGCGAGGGGCTGCTGGGCAACCGGCCGGTCGGGACCCTCCACATGCCCTTGCTCCCAGACGGCGGACCTTGGCAGTGTGCCGACCCTCCTGCAGTACAACCGTGAACTCCTGCGCGAGAATGGCAGCCTCAGAGGTGAGGGGTCGCGGCAGGAGCCAGACGCACCGATTGGCTGAGTAGTATAGAGGAACAAAGGGACCTTGGAGTGCGGTATAATGTGGATAAATGCGAGGTTATCCACTTTGGTGGCAAAAACAGGAAGGCAGATTATTATCTGAACGGCAATAGATTGGGAAAAGGGGAAGGTGCAACGAGACCTGGGAGTCCTTGTGCACCAGTCGCTGAAGGTAAGCATGCAGGTGCAGCAGGCGGTTAAGAAGGCAAATGGTATGTTGGCCTTCATAGCGAGAGGATTCGAGTACAGGAGCAAGGATGTCTTGCTGCAGTTGTACAGGGCCTTGGCGAGACCACACCTTGAGTATTGTGTGCAGTTTTGGTCGCCTTATCTGAGGAAGGATGTTCTTGCCATGGAGGGAGTGCAGCGAAGATTCACCAGACTGATACCTGGGATGGCATGAATGACGTATGAGGAGAGATTGGGTCGATTGGGCTTGTATTCGCTAGAGTTTAGAAGAATGAGAGGGGATCTCATTGAAACTTATAAAATTCTAACAGGGCTAGACAGACTAGATGCAGGAAGGATGTTCCCGATGGCGGGGTAGTCCAGAACCAGGGGTCACAGTCTCAGGATAAGGGGTAAGCCATTTAGGACTGAGATGAGGAGGAATTTCTTCACCCAGAGAGTGGTGAACCTGTGGAATTCTCTACCACAGAAGGCAGTTAAGGCCAAATCATTAAATATATTCAAGAAGGAGTTAGATATGGTTCTTAAGGCTAAAGGGATCAAGGGATATGAGGAGAAAGCAGGGACAGGGTACTGAATTTGGATGATCAGCCATGATCTCATTGAATGGCGGAGCAGGCTTGAGGGGCCGAATGGCCTACTCCTGCTCCTATCTTCTATGTTTCTATGCATGTCCACAGATCCCTGAAGGTAGCAGGACAGGTAGATAAGGTGGTTAAGAAGGCATACGGAATGCTTGCCTTTATTAGCCGTGGCATAGAATACAAGAGCAGGGGGGTTATGCTTCAACTGTATAAAACACTAGTTAGGCCTCAGCTAGAGTACTGCGTGCAGTTCTGGTCACCAGATTACAGGAAAGATGTGATTGCACTAGAGAGGGTACAGAGGAGATTTACAAGGATGTTGCCGGGAGTAGAGAATCTTAGCTATGAGGAAAGACTGGATAGGCTGGGTCTGTTTTCCTTGGAACAGAGGAGGCTGAGGGGAGACCTTATTGAGGTGTATAAAATTATAAGGGGCCTAGATAAAGTGGATAGAAAGGACCTGTTTCTTTTAGCAGAGGGGTCAGAAACCAGGGGGCACAGATTCAAAGTATATGGGGGAAGGTTTAGAGGGGATTTGAGGGGAAATTTCTTCACCCAGAGGGTTGTGGGGGTCTGGAACTCACTGACTGAAAGGGTGGGCAACACGGTGGCATAGTGGTTAGCACTGTTGCCTCACAGCGCCAGGGACCCGGGTTCGAATCCGGCCTCGGGTGACTGTCTGTGTGGAGTTTGCACATTCTCCCTGTGTCTGCGCGGTTTCCTCCCACAGTCCAAAGATGTGCGGGTTAGGTTGATTTGGCTATGATAAATTGACCCTTAGTGTTAGGGGGGATTAAATATGTGGGGTTACGGGGATAGGGTGGGATATGTGTCGGTGCAGGCTCGATGGGCCGAAATGACCTCTATCTGCATTGTGGGGATTCTGTGGTAGAGGCAGGAACCCTAACCACATTTAAAAAGTACTTGGATGTGCACTTGGGATGCTGTAACCTGCAGGGCTACGGACCAAGAGCTGGGAAACTGGGATTAGGCTGGATAGCTCTTTGTTGGCCGGCGCGGACACGATGGGCCGAAATGGCCTCCTTCCGTGCTGTAACTTTCTATGATTCTTTCCCATTGGATTCGACTAGATTGATTCCTGGGATGAGAACATAAGAACATAAGAATTAGGAGCAGGAGTCGGCCATTCGGCCCCTCGAGCCTGCTCCGCCATTCAATAAGATCATGGCTGATCTTCGAACACATCTCCACTTTCCCGCCCCGATCCCCATCTCCCTTGATTCCCTTAATATTCAAAAATCTGTCTTGAATACACTCAACGACTGAGCCTCCACAGCCCTCTGGGGTAGAGAATTGCAAAGATTCACCACCCTCTGAGTGAAGAAATTCCTCCTCATCTCAGTCCTAAATGGCCGACCCCTTATCTTGGAGGGAGCGCTGCACTGTCGGAGGGGCGGTACTGAGGGAGCGCCGCACTGTCGGAGGGGCGGTACTGAGGGAGCGCCGCACTGTCGGAGGGGCAGTACTGAGGGAGCGCCGCACTGTCGGAGGGGCGGTACTGAGGGAGCGCCGCACTGTCGGAGGGGCGGTACTGAGGGAGCGCCGCACTGTCGGAGGGGCAGTACTGAGGGAGCGCCGCACTGTCAGAGGGGCGGTACTGAGGGAGCGCCGCACTGTCGGAGGGGCGGTACTGAGGGAGCGCCGCACTGTCGGAGGGGCGGTACTGAGCGAGCGCCGCACTGTCGGAGGGGCGGTACTGAGGGAGCGCCGCACTGTCGGAGGGGCGGTACTGAGGAAGCACCACACTGTCGGAGGGGCGGTACTGAGGGAGCGCCGCACTGTCGGAGAGGCGGTACTGAGGGAGCGCCGCACTGTCGGAGGGGCGGTACTGAGGGAGCGCCGCACTGTCGGAGGGGCGGTACTGAGGGAGCGCCGCACTGTCGGAGGGGCGGTACTGAGGGAGCGCCGCACTGTCGGAGGGGCGGTACTGAGAGAGCGTCGGAGGGGCGGTACTGAGGGAGCGCCGCACTGTCGGAGGGACGGTACTGAGGGAGCACCGCACTGTCGGAGGGGCGGTACTGAGGGAGCGCCGCACTGTCGGAGGGGCGGTACTGAGGGAGCGCCGCACTGTCGGAGGGGCGGTGCTGAGGGAGCGCCGCACTGTCGGAGGGGCGGTACTGAGGGAGCGCCGCACTGTCGGAGGGGCGGTACTGAGGGAGCGCCGCACTGTCGGAGGGGCGGTACTGAGGGAGCGCCGCACTGTCGGAGGGGCGGTACTGAGGGAGCGCCGCACTGTCGGAGGGGCAGTACTGAGGGAGCGCCGCACTGTCGGAGGGGTGGTACTGAGGGAGCGCCGCACTGTCGGAGGGGCGGTACCGAGGGAGCGCCGCACTGTCGGAGAGGCGGTACTGAGGGAGCGCCGCACTGTCGGAGGGGCGGTACTGAGGGAGCGCGATTGGAAGAAGAACAGGGGGGGAGTTCTCCCCGGTGTCCTGGGCCCAATATTTATCCCTCAACCAACATCACTAAAAACATGATCAGGTCATTTATCACATTGCTGTTTGTGGGAGCTTGCTGTGCGCAAATTGGCTGCCACGTTTCCCACATTACAACAGTGACCACATTTAAAAAAAAAACGTACTTCATTGTTAAGTGCTTTGGGACATCCTGAGATGGTGACAGGCACAAACCAAATGCAAGTCTTTCTTTTTAACACCAGTTTGGCTCCAACTGGAGTATTGTGTCCAATTGAGTAAATGATCTTGAGTAGAATGGGCCTATACTGTTTCAATGAGATCACCTCTCATTCTTCTAAACTCTAGAGAATATAAATGAGAAGTCGCACAACACCAGGTTATAGTCCAACAGATTTATTTAATTTTACAAGCTTTCGGAGCTGTCGCTCCTTCGTCAGGTAAGTTAGCAATGAGAGAATCTCCCAGAATTCACAATTTAAACCCAGACAAAATCTATTCACATTATTCGCTACAACAAAGGGCACAGCCAAGACAATGAGATGTGTCCCAGGGGGTCCAACGTGTCAAACCACCTGCTGGCTGCATATCCTGTCAATTTGTGTTCTTGTGTTAGCCTTTTTAAAAAAAAAACCAAAAAAAAAAAAAAAAAACACCTGGAAAGACCGGCCATGATGTCAAGTCACGTTCTGTATCGTGACATGAACCCGATATCGCGATTGAGGCCATCCTCATGAGTGCGGAACTTGGCTATCAGTTTCTGCTCTATGATTTTGCGCTGTCGTGTATCTCGAAGGCCGCCTTGGAGAACGCTTACCCGCAGATCCGAGGCTGAATGCCCCTGGCTGCTGAAGTGTTCCCCGACTGGGAGGCAACCCTCCTGCCTGGCGATTGTTGCGCGGTGTCCGTTCATACGTTGTCTCAGTGTCTGCATGGTCTCGCCGATGTACCATGCTCTGGAGCATCCTTTACTGCAACGTATCAGGTAGACAACGTTGGCCGAGTCACATGAGTATGTACCGTGTACCTGGTGGGTAGTGTCCTCACGTGTAATGATGGTATCTGTGTCCATGATTTGGCATGTCTTGCAGAGGTTGCCGTGGCAGGGTTGTGTGGTGTCTTGGTTGCTGTTCTCCTGAAAGATGGGTAATCTGCTGCGAACGATGGTACTTTTGAGGTTAGGCGGCTGCTTGAAGGCGAGTAGTGGAGGCGTGGGGATGGCCTTAGCAAGGTGTTCGTCGTCATCGATGACATGTTGAAGGCTGCGAAGAACATGGCGTAGTTTTTCCGCTCCGGGGAAGTACTGGACGACGTAGGGTACTCTGTTGGTTGTGTCCCATGTTCGTCTTCTGAGGAGGTCTATGCGGTTTTTCGCTGTGGCCCGTCGGAACTGTCGATCGACGAGTCGAGCGTCATATCCCGTTCTTACGAGAGCGTCTTTCAGTGTCCGTAGGTGTCCATCGCGTTCCTCCTCGTCTGAGCAGATCCTGTGTATTCGCAGGGCTTGTCCATAGGGGATGGCTTCTTTAACGTGGTTAGGGTGGAAGCTGGAGAAGTGGAGCATCGTGAGGTTGTCCGTGGGCTTGCGGTAGAGTGAAGTGCTGAGGCGTCCGTCTTTGATGGAGATTCGTGTGTCCAAGAATGAAACCGATTCTGAGGAGTAGTCCATGGTGAGTTTGATGGTGGGATGGAACCTGTTGATGCTATCGTGTAGTCCTTTCAGTGATCCTTCGCCGTGGGTCCAAAGGAAGAAGATGTCGTCGATGTATCTGGTGTACAGCGTTGGTTGGAGGTCCTGTGCAGCGAAGAAGTCTTGCTCGAACTTGTGCATGAAGATGTTGGCGTATTGGGGTGCGAATTTGGTCCCCATGGCTGTTCCGTGTGTTTGGGTGAAAAAATGGTTGTCGAAGGTGAAGACATTGTGGTCAAGGATGAAGCGGATGAGTTGTAAGATGGCGTCTGGAGATTGGCTGTTGTTGGTGTTGAGTACTGAGGCTGTCGCAGCGATGCCGTCATTGTATATAGGCCTAGTCTACTCAATCTCTCCTCATAGGACAATCCCCCCATCCCAGGAACCAGTCTGGTGAACCTTCGTTGCACTCCCTCTATGGAAGTATATCCTTCTTCGGGCAAGGAGACCAAAACTGTGCACAATACTCCAGGTGTGGTCTCACCAGGGCCCGATATAATTGCAGTAATGGAGAGGGCTGTCCTTTGAGGAGAGATTGAGTAGATTGGTCCTATAATCTCTGGAGTTTGAGCAGATTGGGCCGACACTCTCTGGAGTTTAGAAGAATGAGAGGTGATCTCATTGAAACATATAAGATTCTGAGGGGGATTGACAGGGTAGATGCTGAGAGGCTGTTTCCCCCTGGCTGGAGAGTCTAGAACCAGGGGTCACAGTCTCAGGATAAGGGGTCGGCCATTTAGGACTGAGATGAGGAGGAATTTCTTCACTCAGAGGGCGGTGAATCTTTGGAATTCTCTACCCCAGAGGGCTGTGGAGGCTCAGTCGTTGAGTCTATTCAAGGCTGAGAGTGATAGATTTTTGGATATTAAGGGAATCGAGGGATATGGGGATCGGGGCGGGAAAGTGGAGTTGAGGTCGATGATCAGCCGTGATCTGATTGAATGGCGGAGCAGGCTCGAGGGGCCGAATGGCCTCCTCCTGCTCCTATTTCTTGCGTTAGAAAGGTGGCTGACGTATATTTCTTTTGGTTGCGTAACCTGACAGAGGCGATTCGACAGAGCAACCAGGCGCTGAAGGACAGGTGCGACGAGCTGCAGGACTTCCGGGCGAAGAACCGGGAGGAGAAGGAGTTCCTGGCCGGCAAGTTCCTGGAGGCCAAGTGCGCGGTGGAGCAGCTGAGGGCGGCCAACCATGAGCTGCGGAGGCAGGCGGAGGGGGCGAGCGATGATGCCAAGGTACCTCCCCCTTCCCTCACCTCCCTCACCTCCCCCCTCTCTCTCTCCCTCCCCCTGCCGTTGCTTGCTATTTCCGTTCCCCCCCTTCCTTGCCGCCTTCTCTCTCTCCCTGCGGAATCCGCCCCTCGTGCCCGGGTCGGAGGTCAGAGTGCGTCTGTTGACCCCGCTCCTCCCCCCCCCCTCCATCAACATCGGCGCTGCTGAAATAGGGGGGCTTTGGTTGGCAAGGGTTGGGGGGGCTGATATCCATGTGCTTGATGCTTCTGCCTGCCCCAGGGCACGGGCCTGGGCCCGCCCCATGACTGACCGGTTGCTTTGTGCCTGTGCAGGGGGCCGGGGCTGGGCTGGAGCCGGCCGGGGATCGGGGGCAGAGCGGCAGCGCCTGGAGTTCCCTCGCCTCCTACGCCACCATCACCCAGAGTATGTTCGGCAGCGTGGCCGCCCCGGAGGAGAAGGAGGAGGAGGAGGAGGGCCCATCGCAGCAGGTGACGGGCGGAGCCCAGGTGAGCTGGCGTTTCCCATCGGGTTCCCCTCCTCTCTCCCCCCCCCGCCGACCCTCCCTCCAGCTCTCCATTGGCCGAGATCGTCCAAGTGGGCCTCCAGCACGCCGGGCAGTACGACTCCCCGTTGAGCCACCAGGGCAAGGGCGGGGGGGGCACTGCCCCCTTATGTGAGGGCGGGGGAGGCGAGTCCCTGCTGCGGCCCGTCATGCCCCAGAAACTCCACAGGCCGCTCGTTCCTGCTCCCTCTAGTGGCGGGGGTGGGAAATGCAACACCAGCCCACCAGGCCGAGATAGGGCACTCGCTGAGCGTCAGACACAACCCCTCACCTCCTCTCTCTGCTTATTTTTCCACTTTCTGTTTCTCATTATTTAACTGAACGTAATAATATTATTTCTCCCCTTCCCCTCTTCTCTGGAGTGTCCACCCGCTCGGTCAGATTTCCAGGGACTGGTTCCAATTGAAACAAACTTTTTAATAAAAGATGTTATAAAGTAAAGAAAGGCTCGCATTTCTCCAGCGCCTTTCACCACCTCAGGACGTCCCAAAGCGCTTCACAGCCAATCAAGCACTTTTTTTGAAGTGTGGTCACTGTTGTAATGTGGGAAACGCGGCAGCCAATCTGCGCACAGCAAGATCCCACAAACAGCAATGCCCCACTTCAAAGACTTGATGCCATAATTCAGGCCTGATGCTCCCCCGGTGCCAGTACTGAGGGAGCGCCGCACTGTCGGAGGGGCGGTACTGAGGGAGCGCCGCACTGTCGGAGGGGCGGTACTGAGGGAGCGCCGCACTGTCGGAGGGGTGGTACTGAGGGAGCGCCGCACTGTCGGAGGGGCGGTACTGAGGGAGCGCCGCACTGTCGGAGGGGCGGTCCTGAGGGAGCGCCGCACTGTCGGAGGGGCGGTACTGAGGGAGCGCCGCACTGTCGGAGGGGCGGTACTGAGGGGGCACCGCACTGTCGGAGGGGCAGGACTGAGGGAGGGCCGCACTGTCGGAGGGGCGGTACTGAGGGAGCGCCGCACTGTCGGAGGGGCAGTACTGAGGGAGCGCCGCACTGTCGGAGGGGCAGTACTGAGGGAGCGCCGCACTGTCGGAGGTGCCGTCTTTTGGGATGAGACGTTAAACCGAGGCCCCGTCTGCTCTCTCAGGCGGATGTAAAAGATCCCACGGCCACTATTGGAAGAAGAGCAGGGGGGGAGTTCTCCCCGGTGTCCTGGGGCCAATATTTATCCCTCAACCAACATCACTAAAACACAGATGATCCGGTCATTATCACATTGCTGTTTGTGGGAGCTTGCTGTGCGCAAATTGGCTGCCGCGTTTCCTACATTACAACAGTGACCACACTTCAAAAAAACAAGTCCTTCATTGGCTGTGAAGGGCTTTGGAACGTCCTGAGGTGGTGAAAGGCGCCGGAGAGACGGGTGTTCCTTCCTTTCCCGGCCCCACCTCCTCCCGGGACTCAGTCTGGCTCTGTCTTTGTGTCCGGTTTAGGTCGAGGGCACCGAGTATGTTCGGCTGCTGAAAGCGAGGAAGGAGGAGCTGGAGGATGATCTGCGGGTGCTGCGGTCGGAGAACCAGGAACTGCGGCTGAAGCTGAACGAGGCGGGGACCGCCGCCCTTGCGCAGGTGGGCTGCGGAGCGCGGGCGCGAGGAGGTTGCCCGCTGCCTCAAACCCTCCCCCTCAGCGCCCCCTTCACCCACCCTCACTTGGGCACCGGGGTAGAGTTTACACGGGATAGTGTCGTGTCTCCCCACTGCCCTTGGCTGGATTACGGGGCTCGAGTCTCTGGAGTGCGGGGGGGATAAATATTGGCCCCAAATGGTATGTTGGCCTTCATAGCGAAAGGGTTTGAGTATAGGAACAGGGATGTCTTGCTGCAGTTGTACAGGGCCTTGGTGAGACCACACCTTGAGTACTGTGTGCAGTTTTGGTCGCCTTATCTGAGGAAGGATGTTCTTGCCATGGAAGGAGTTCAGCGAAGATTCACAAGGCTGATACCTGGGATGGCAGGAATGACATATGAGGAGAGATTGGGTCGATTGGGCTTATACTCGCTGGAGTATAGAAGAATGAGAGGGGATCTCATCGAAACATATAAAATTCTGACAGGTCTGGACAAACTAGATGCAGGAAGAATGTTCCCGATGGTCGGAGAGTCCAGAACCAGGGGTCATAATCTAAGGATAAGGGGTAAACCATTTAGGACAGAAATGAGGAGGAATTTCTTCACCCAGAGAGTGGTGAACCTGTGGAATTCTCTACCACAGAAGGTAGTTGAGGCCAAGTCATTAAATATATTCAAGAATGAGTTAGATATATTTCTTAAAGCTAAAGGGATCAAGGGATATGGGGAGAAGGCAGGTACAGGGTACTGAGTTTGGATGATCAGCCATGATCTCATCGAATGGCGGAGCAGGCTCGAGGGGCCGAATGGCCTACTCCTGCTCCTATCTTCTATGTTTCTATGAACCCACGACCTTCTGAATCGGAGGGGAGAGCGAGACCCACTTGACCCTTTTAGTACCAGGAGATGAGAGGAAATAGGAGGAGAGGAGATGAGACGGGAGGAGAGGTCAAGGGGCTTGGGGCAGAGGTCATGCTGCAGCTGTACAAAGCCCTGGTTAGACCAGACCTGGAGCACTGTGAGCAGTTCTGGGCCCCACACCTCAGGAAGGATATATTGGCCTTGGAGGGAGTGCAGCGTAGGTTTACCAGAATGATACCCGGACTCCAAGGGTTAAGTTACGAGGAGCGATTCCACAAACTAGGGTTGTGTTCCCTGGAATTTAGAAGGTTAAGGGTCGATCTGATCGAAGTTTTCAAGATATTAAGGGGAACAGAGAGAGAGAAACTATTTCCGCTGGTTGGGGACTCTAGGACTAGGGGGCAGAGTCTAAAAATTAGAGCCAGACCTTTCAGGAGTGAAGTTAGGAAACACTTCGACACACAAAGGGTGGTAGAAGTTTGGAACTCTCTTCCGCAAACGGCAATTGATGCTGGGGGGGATCAATTGTTCATTTTAAATCTGAGACTGATCGATTTTTATTAACCAAAGGTATTAAGGGGGATACGGGGCAAAGGCAGGTGGATGGAGTTAGGTCGCAGATCAACCCTGATCTCATTGAATGGCGGAACAGGCTCGAGGGGCTGAATGGCCTCCTCCTGTTCCTAATGTAACAGGCTCGAGGGGCTGAATGGCCTCCTCCTGTTCCTAATGTAACAGGCTCGAGGGGGCTGAATGGCCTCCTCCTGTTCCTAATGTAACAGGCTCGAGGGGCTGAATGGCCTCCTCCTGTTCCTAATGTAACAGGCTCGAGGGGGCTGAATGGCCTCCTCCTGTTCCTAATGTAACAGGCTCGAGGGGCTGAACGGCCTCCTCCTGTTCCTAATGTAACAGACTCGAGGGGGCTGAACGGCCTCCTCCTGTTCCTAATGTAACAGGCTCGAGGGGCTGAACGGCCTCCTCCTGTTCCTAATGTAACAGACTCGAGGGGGCTGAACGGCCTCCTCCTGTTCCTAATGTAACAGGCTCGAGAGGCTGAACGGCCTCCTCCTGTTCCTAATGTAACAGACTCGAGGGGGCTGAACGGCCTCCTCCTGTTCCTAATGTAACAGGCTCGAGGGGCTGAACGGCCTCCTCCTGTTCCTAATGTAACAGGCTCGAGGGGGCTGAACGGCCTCCTCCTGTTCCTAATGTAACAGGCTCGAGGGGCTGAATGGCCTCCTCCTGTTCCTAATGTAACAGGCTCGAGGGGGCTGAACGGCCTCCTCCTGTTCCTAGTGTAACAGGCTCGAGGGGCTGAATGGCCTCCTCCTGTTCCTAATGTAACAGGCTTGAGGGGGCTGAATGGCCTCCTCCTGTTCCTAATGTAACAGGCTCGAGGGGCTGAACGGCCTCCTCCTGTTCCTAATGTAACAGGCTCGAGGGGCTGAATGGCCTTCTCCTGTTCCTAATGTAACAGGCTCGAGGAGCTGAATGGCCTCCTCCTGTTCCTAATGTAACAGGCTCGAACGGGCTGAACGGCCTCCTCCTGTTCCTAATGTAACAGCCTCGAGGGGCTGAACGGCCTCCTCCTGTTCCTAATGTAACCGGCTCGAGGGACTGAACGGCCTCCTCCTGTTCCTAATGTAACAGGCTCGAGGGGGGCTGAACGGCCTCCTCCTGTTCCTAATGTAACAGGCTCGAGGGGCTGAACGGCCTCCTCCTGTTCCTAATGTAACAGGCTCAAGGGACTGAACGGCCTCCTCCTGTTCCTAATGTAACAGGCTCGAGGGACTGAACGGCCTCCTCCTGTTCCTAATGTAACAGGCTCGAGGGACTGAACGGCCTCCTCCTGTTCCTAATGTAACAGGCTCGAGGGGGGCTGAACGGCCTCCTCCTGTTCCTAATGTAACAGGCTCGAGGGGCTGAACGGCCTCCTCCTGTTCCTAATGTAACAGGCTCGAGGGGGCTGAATGGCCTCCTCCTGTTCCTAATGTAACAGGCTCGAGGGGCTGAACGGCCTCCTCCTGTTCCTAAT
>JASTWF010000260.1:0-50000 GCA_030390025.1 Squalus acanthias | reverse complement strand
GTCGCTCCACCAATGGCGACCGCGCCAGGGCCCCCAAGCTCTGGAATTCCCTCCCTATAAACCTCTCTGCCTCTCTTTCTCCTCCTTTAAGACGCTCCTTAAAACCGACCTCTTTGGCCAAGCCCCGAAGATCTCCTTACGTGGCTTGGGGTCAAATTTTGTTCCTGTGAGGCGCCTTGGGATGTTTTACAACGTTAAATCTTGTTGATGGGGTGTGTGTGTGTGTGTTGTGTCTGTAGGATGTCCGAACTACAGAACAGGCTGACGCAGGCGCAGAGACGGGCGGCGCAGTTCGAGCAGTCGGAAGGGCGGCTCAGGCGACAGGAGGCGGAGCTGCAGGAACACAAGACCGCCAGCGTGCAGCAGCTGCAGGCCCTCGGCAAGCAGCTGGAGGTGAGGCCGGTCTCTCGGCAGGGGGAGAGGGGGCGGCCGTCCGATCAATGTCGGCGCGACACGGGGAGCGTTACGGCGACTCGCATCTCTCCAGCGCCTTTCACCACCTCAGGACGTCCCAAAGCTCTTCACAGCCAATGAAGGACTTTTTTTGAAGTGTGGTCACTGTTGTAATGTAGGAAACACGGCTGCCAATTTGCGCACAGCAAGCTCCCACAAACAGCAATGTGATAATGACCGGATCATCTGTTTTTTAGTGATGTTGGTTGAGGGATAAATATTGGCCCCAGGACACCGGGGAGAACTCCCCCCCTGCTCTTCTTCCAATAGTGGCAGTGGGATCTTTTACATCCACCTGAGAGGACAGTGTGGTGCTCCCTCAGTACTGCCCCTCCGACAGTGCGGCGCTCCCTCAGTACCACCCCTCTGACAGTGCGGCGCTCCCTCAGTACCGCCCCTCCGAAAGTGCGGCGCTCCCTCAGTACCGCCCCTCCGACAGTGCGGCGCTCCCTCAGTACCACCCCTCCGACAGTGCGGCGCTCCCTCAGTACCACCCCTCCGACAGTGCGGCGCTCCCTCAGTACCGCCCCTCCGACAGTGCGGCGCTCCCTCAGTACTGCCCCTCTAACATTATATGGGGCGAGGGTGCGGGGTATATAGAGCGAGGGGTGCGGGGTATATAGAGCGAGGGGTGCGGGGTATATAGAGCGAGGGGTGCGGTGTATATCGGGCGAGGGGTGCGGGGTATATAGAGCGAGGGACGCGGGGTATATAGAGCGAGGGACGCGGGGTATATAGAGCGAGGGGTGCGGGGTATATAGAGCGAGGGGTGCGGGGTATATAGGACGAGGGGCGCGGGGTATATAGAGCGAGGGGTGCGGGGTATATAGGGCGAGGGGCGCGGGGTATATAGAGCGAGGTGTGCGGGGTATATAGAGCGAGGGGTCCGGGATATATAGAGCGAGGGGTGCGGGGTATATCGAGCGAGGGCGCCGGGTATATCGGGCGAGGGGTGCGGGGTATATCGGGCGAGGGTTGCGGGGTATATCGGGCGAGGGTTGCGGGGTATATCGGGCGAGGGGTGCGGGGTATATAGGGCGAGGGGTGCGCGGTATATCGAGCGAGGGTGCGGGGTATATAGCGCGAGGGTGCGGGGTATATCGGGCGAGGGGTGCGGGGTATATAGAGCGAGGGGTGCGGGGTATATAGAGCGAGGGGTGCGGGGTATATAGGGCGAGGGGTGCGGGGTATATAGGGCGAGGGGAGTGGGGTATATAGGGCGAGGGGTGCGGGGTATATAGAGCGAGGGTGCGGGGTATATAGGGCGAGGGGCGCGGGGTATATAGGGCGAGGGGCGCGGGGTATATAGGGCGAGGGGCGCGGGGTATATAGGGCGAGGGGCGCGGGGTATATAGGGCGAGGGGCGCGGGGTATATAGGGCGAGGGGCGCGGGGTATATAGGGCGAGGGGCGCGGGGTATATAGGGCGAGGGGCGCGGGGTATATAGGGCGAGGGGCGCGGGGTATATAGGGCGAGGGGTGCGGGGTATATAGGGCGAGGGGTGCGGGGTATATAGAGCGAGGGGTGCGGGGTATATAGGGCGAGGGTGCGGGGTATATCGGACTGTGTTAAGGTGTGCGGGGTCTAGCGGAGTTGGGGAGTGGGTTATAGAGGGATTGGCCTGGGTTACTAAAGCCCGATTTAATATTTATCGATTGACGTACATCTCGCTGTCTTTCAGCAATTGACCGAGGATCGGGCCTCTCTGAAGGCGCAGGTGACATCTCTCCTGGCCGAATTGCAGGACAGCCAGTCCAGCCTGGAGGTCATGACAAAGCAGAGCTCGGCGCTGGAGCGGAAGTGAGTGGGGTTGGCGCGGGGGCGGGCGACAGAATCAACTCACTGGGGGAGCGTCTCCCGACTCTCGCAAAGGGGGACGCGGGTTCCGTGGGCGCAGGCTACTGCCCCACCCCGGCCGACCGTTCTCGACAGCGAGCGGTCGGGTCGGATGATCGACTGTGGGGTGCGTCGCCGCCCAGCCCGATCTGGCAGCTTACCCGGACACCCACTCGTCGCTCGTCCTCCTAATTTCTTTCCGGGCTCGCGCGTGGTCCCTTTGACGGGTTGCGCGCGCAAGTGAAAAGCCGGGCGCGTGCTGCCCAGGACCGCCAGGTGGACGCGCGGGCGATCAGCTTGGCGAGAAGGTCGCTGCTCGCGCTCTCCAGCGGGTGGGTCATTGTTCATCCAACACAAACTTACATTTATCCGTAAGAGCGTAAGAAATAGGAGCAGGAGTCGGCCATTCGGCCCCTCGAGCCTGCTCCGCCACTCAATGAGATCATGGACGATCTTCGACCTCAACTCCACTTTCCCGCCCGATCCCCATATCCCTTGATTCCCTTAATATCCTAAAATCTATCGATCTCAGCCTTGAATAGACTCAACGACTGAGCCTCCACAGCCCTCTGGGGTAGAGAATTCCAAAGATTCACCGCCCTCTGAGTGAAGAAATTCCTCCTCATCTCAGTCCTAAATGGCCGACCCCTTATCCTGAGACTGTGACCCCTGGTTCTAGACTCTCCAGCCAGGGGGAAACAGCCTCTCAGCATCTACCCTGTCAAGCCCTTGTAAGAATTTTGTATGTTTCAATGAGATCTCTCTCATTCTTCTAAACTCTAGAGAATATAGGCCTAGTCTACTCAATCTCTCCTCATAGGACAATCCCCCCATCCCAGGAACCAGTCTGGTGAACCTTCGTTGCACTCCCTCTATGGCAAGTATATCCTTCCTTAGGTAAGGAGACCAAAACTGTACACAATACTCCAGGTGTGGTCTCACCAAGTCCCTATATAATTGCAGTAAGACGTCTTTACTCTTCTACTCAAATCCTCTTGTAATAAAGGCCAACATACCATTTGCTTTCCTAATTGCTTGCTGTACCTGCATGTTAACTTTCAGTGATTCGTGTACAAGGACACCCAGATCCCTCTGAACACCAACATTCCCCAATCTCTCGCCATTGAAAAAATACTCTGCTTTTCTATTTTTCCGACCAAAGTGGACAACTTCACATTTCTCCGCATTATATTCCATTTGCCATGTTCTTGCCCACTCACTTAGCCTGTCTATGTCCCCTTGAAGCCTCCTTGCATCCTCCTCACAACTTACATTCCCCGCCTTTAATGTAGTAAAACGCTTCACAGGAGCGTAAATCAGACAATAATTTGACACCGAGCCACATAAGGAGATATTAGGGACAGGCGACCTAAAGCTTGGTCAAAGAGGTCGGTTTTAAGCAGCGTCTTAAAGAAGGAGAAAGAGAGAGAGAGGTGTAAGGAGGAAATTCCAGAGCTCGGGGCCCTGGCGCGGTCGCCAATGGTGGAGTGATGGAAATCGGGGGGATGCGCGAGAGGCCAGAATTGGAGGAGCGCAGAGATCTCGGAGGGTTGTGGGGGCTGGAGGAGGCCACGGAGGGATTTGAAGGCGAGAAAAGAGAGCGATGGCAAATGAATCTGGACTTAACGTCAAGTGGGAACGCTGGGAGTCTCTGCACCTTGAGGGGGCTGAGGTTCCTGGTTCTCACACTGACTGCAGAGTCCTCTCACTCCCGCCCGCCCGCCCACTCTCTCGCTTTCTTCCTGTGGCGGTAGGTGCCGGACAGCGGAGGAGAGGCTGCGGACACTGGAGCAGGAGGCAGAGGGGCAGAAGAAGCAATATAGCGTGACCGTCGACCAACTCCGGATCGCCGTGCACAGCTTCGAGTCCGCGCTCAAAACCGAGCGGCAGAGCGCTTCCGAGGACAAGTGAGTATAAACCACCCCGAACCACTCGATTAGATTCCAGCCTGTAACTCACTCCTGGGTATCTGTTATTCTATATATAAACCACCCCGAACCCCTCGATTAGATTCCAGCCTGTAACTCACTCCCGGGTATCCGTTATTCTATATATAAACCCCCCGAACCCCTCGATTAGATTCCAGCCTGTAACTCACTCCCGGGTATCTGTTATTCTATATGTAAACCCCCCGAACCCCTCGAATAGATTCCAGCCTGTAACTCACTCCCGGGTATCCGTTATTCTATATATAAACCCCCCGAACCCCTCGATTAGATTCCAGCCTGTAACTCACTCCCGGGCAGTCTCTGTGCGATATCTGTACGCGGGCTCTCGGGGAATGTTTCGGGTTTAAGACAGATTACCGTATTGTGTATCTCTCTCTCTCTCTCTGACATCTACAGGCGGAAACTGGCACAGTTGCAGGCTGCCTACCATCACCTGTTCGAGGATTATGACCGGATGGTCAAGAGCCTGGATGATAAGAAGAGTAGAGTAAGTGTGAAGAGAGCGGACTCGCGTCTATACACAGCAGCCTCGGGAAGGATTCACCAGACTGATCCCGGGGGCTAAAGGGTTAAATTCCGAGGACAGGTCGCACAGACTGGGCTTGTGTTCCCTCGAGTGTAGAAGATTAAGGGGTGATCTGATCGAGGTGTTTGAGATGATTAAAGGATTCGATCGGGTCGATCGAGAGAGAAACTATTTCCTCTGGTGGGGGGAGTCCAGAACAAGGGGGCAGAACCTTCAAATTAGAGCCAGGCCGTTCAGGGGTGATGTCAGGAAGCACTTCTTCACACAAAGGGTGGTGGAAATCTGGAACACTCCCCCCCCAAAAAGCTGTCGAGGCTGGGGATCAATTGAGAATGTCAAAACTGAGATTGATAGATTTTTGTTGGGTGAGGGGATTAAGGGTTACAGAACCAAGGCGGGTAGATAGAGTTAAGATACAGATCAGCCCTGATCTCATTGAATGGTGTAACAGGCTCGAGGGGGCTGAATGGCCTCCTCCTGTTCCTATTGTAACAGGCTCGAGGGGCTGAATGGCCTCCTCCTGTTCCTAATGTAACAGGCTCGAGGGGCTGAATGGCCTCCTCCTGTTCCTAACGTAACAGGCTCGAGGGGCTGAACGGCCTCCTCCTGTTCCTAATGTAACAGGCTCGAGGGGCTGAATGGCCTCCTCCTGTTCCTAATGTAACAGGCTCGAGGGGCTGAACGGCCTCCTCCTGTTCCTAATGTAACAGGCTCGAGGGGGCTGAATGGGCCTCCTCCTGTTCCTAATGTAACAGGCTCAAGGGGCTGAATGGCCTCCTCCTGTTCCTAATGTAACAGGCTCGAGAAGGGCTGAACGGCCTCCTCCTGTTCCTAATGTAACAGGCTCGAGGGGGCTGAATGGCCTCCTCCTGTTCCTATGGTAACATGCTCGAGGGGGCTGAATGGGCCTCCTCCTGTTCCTAATGTAACAGGCTCGAGGGGCTGAATGGCCTCCTCCTGTTCCTAATGTAACAGGCTCGAGGGGGCTGAATGGCCTCCTCCTGTTCCTATGGTAACATGCTCGAGGGGGCTGAATGGGCCTCCTCCTGTTCCTAATGTAACAGGCTCGAGGGGCTGAATGGCCTCCTCCTGTTCCTAATATAACAGGCTTGAGGGGCTGAACGGCCTCCTCCTGTTCCTATGGTAACAGGCTCGAGGGGCTGAATGGGCCTCCTCCTGTTCCTATGGTAACAGGCTCGAGGGGGCTGAATGGGCCTCCTCCTGTTCCTATGGTAACAGGCCCGAGGGGGCTGAATGGGCCTCCTCCTGTTCCTATGGTAACAGGCCCGAGGGGGCTGAATGGGCCTCCTCCTGTTCCTAATGTAACAGGCTCGAGGGGCTGAATGGGCCTCCTCCTGTTCCTATGGTAACAGGCTCGAGGGGGCTGAATGGGCCTCCTCCTGTTCCTATGGTAACAGGCCCGAGGGGGCTGAATGGGCCTCCTCCTCTTCCTATGGTAACAGGCCCGAGGGGGCTCAATGGGCCTCCTCCTGTTCCGCGGCAGGGCGTTTGAGCCCAGTTGCTGGTGTTTTGACGAGTGTTTCCCCTCCCCCTGGTGTGTCGGGTAATGTTTCTCCCCTCCTGCGCAGGGACAGATGGAGGAGGTCATGCAGCAGTTGCGGGAGGCTGAGGACGCCCTGGTGATGAAGCAGGAGCTGATCGACAAGCTGAAGGAAGATGCGGAGAAGCTGAAGGCCGAGCTGGAGACCATCCCGGTCCTCAACGCCCAGGTAGGCCGCCAGGCCGGGAGCTTGCGGAGTCGGGGGACAAGTAGCAGAAGGGATCGCAAGCTGGCTTCAAGACAGAAAGCAGAGTAGGGGTAAAGGGTAGCTAGTCACAGTGGCACGACCACCGGATGTCCAGCGCCTTTCACCACCTCAGGACGTCCCTAAAGCCCTTCACAGCCAATGAAGTACTTTTTTTTGAAGTGTGGTCACTGTTGTAATGTGGGAAATGCGGCAGCCAATTTGCGCACAGCAAGCTCCCACAAACAGCAATGTGATAATGACCCAGATCATCTGTTTTTAGTGATGTTGGTTGAGGGATAAAAATAGGCCCCAGGACACCGGGGAGAACTCCCCCCCCCCCCCCCCCCTGCTCTTCTTCCAATAGTGGCCGTGGGATCTTTTATGACCGAGAGAGCAGACGGGGCCTCGGTTTAATGTCACTTCCGACAGTGCGGCGCTCCCTCAGTACCGGTGCTCCCTCAGTACCGCCCCTCCGACAGTGCGGCGCTCCCTCGGTACCGCCCCTCCGACAGTGCGGCACTCCCTCAGTACCGCCCCTCCGACAGTGCGGCGCTCCCTCAGTACCGCCCCTCCGACAGTGTGGCGCTCCCTCAGTACCGCCCCTCCGACAGTGCGGCGTTCCCTCAGTACCGCCCCTCCGACAGTGCGGCGCTCCCTCAGTACCGCCCCTCCGACAGTGCGGCGCTCCCTCAGTACCGCCCCTCCGACAGTGCGGCGCTCCCTCAATACCGCCCCTCCGACAGTGCGGCGTTCCCTCAGTACCGCCCCTCCGACAGTGCGGTGCTCCCTCAGTACCGCCCCTCCGACAGTGCGGCGCTCCCTCAGTACCGCCCCTCCGACAGTGCGGGGCTCCCTCAGTACCGCCCCTCCGACAGTGCGGCGCTCCCTCAGTACCGCCCCTCCGACAGTGCGGCGCTCCCTCAGTACCATCTTTCAGGATGAGACGTTAAACCGAGGCCCCAGTCTGCCCTCTCAGGTGGACGTAAAAGATCCCACGGCCACTATTGGAAGAAGAGCAGGGCGGGGAGTTCTCCCCGGTGTCCTGGGGCCTATTTTTATCCCTCAACCAACATCACTAAAAACAGATGATCTGGGTCATTATCACATTGCTGTTTGTGGGAGCTTGCTGTGCACAAATTGGCTGCTGCGTTTCCTACATTACAACAGTGACCACACTTCAAAAAAAGTACTTCATTGGCTGTGAAGCGCTTTGAGACGTCCTGAGGTGGTGAAAGGCGCTGGAGAGATGCGAGTCTTTCTTTCTTGTGGGACGAGACCAGAACTAGGGGCCATCAATATAAGATAGTCACTAATAAATCCAATGGGGAATTCAGGAGAAACTTCTTCACCCAGAGAGTGGTGAGAATGTGGAACTCGCTCCCACAGGGAGTGGTTGAGGCGAATAGTATCGATGCATTTAAGGGGAAGCTGGATAAACACACGAGGGAGAAAGGAATAGAGGGTGATGCTGATAGATTTAGATGAGGAAAGACTGGGAGGAGGCTCGAGTGGAGCATAAACGCCGGCATGGACTAGTTGGGGCCAAATGGCCTCTTTCTGTGCCTTGTGCCCCGTGTAATCCTATGTTAGAGGCATGACAGGTCGGCGACGGGACGCTCAGCAACACGCCATGACCGTGATCCTTCCGGCGGTCACGCGTGGCTGTAGAATTTATATCGTTTCAGCCCCCCCTGCTGTGCTCCTGGAGCCTCCGACTCTCGCTGGGACACGGGGGTCGACTGGGGCAAACCCCCCCCACTCCTCCTCGGCCAGCCTACCTAGCGTCAGCCTGCTAGCGGCCCATGGGGAGAGGGGGCGTCGCGACCTGACCCACTTAGACCGGGAGAAACTGTTCTCAGTGGCAGGAGGGTCGGTAACCAGAGGACGCAGATTGACGATAATCGGCTCAAGAACCTGGGGGTATGTGTGCAGAAATCATTGAAGGTGGCAGGGCAGGTTGAGAAAGCGGTTAAAAAAACTTACCTGATACTGGGCTTCATAAATAGAGGCATAGAGTACAAAAGTGTGGAAATTGTAAAGAACCTGCATAAAACACTGGAGTATTGTGTCCAATTCTGGGCACCGCACTTTAGGAAGGATGTGAAGGCCTTAGAGAGGGTGCAGAAAAGATTTACGAGCACGGTACCAGGGATGAGGGACTTCAGTGATGTGGAGAGACTGGAGAAGCTGGGATTGTTCTCCTTAGAGCAGAGAAGGTTAAGGGGAGATTGACCAGAATGGTACCAGGGATGAGGGACTTCAGTGATGTGGAGAGACTGGAGAAGCTGGGGTTGTTCTCCTTAGAGCAGAGAAGGTTAAGGGGAGAGTTACCAGGGATCACAGAATCCCCACAGTGCAGATGGAGGCCATTTCGGCCCATCGAGCCTGCACCGACACATATCCCACCCTATCCCCACGTATTTAATCCCCCTAACACTAAGGGTCAATTTATCATAGCCAAATCAACCTAACCTGCACATCTTTGGACTGTGGGAGGAAACCGGAGCACCCGGAGGAAACCCACGCAGTCACGGGGAGAATGTGCAAACTCCACACAGACAGTCACCCGAGGCCGGATTCGAACCCGGGTCCCTGGCGCTGTGAGGCAACAGTGCTAACCACTATGCCACCGTGTTAAGGGGAGATTGACCAGAATGGTACCAGGGATGAGGGACTTCAGTGATGTGGAGAGACTGGAGAAGCTGGGGTTGTTCTCCTTAGAGCAGAGAAGGTTAAGGGGAGATTGACCAGAATGGTACCGGGGATGAGGGACTTCAGTGATGTGGAGAGACTGGAGAAGCTGGGGTTGTTCTCCTTAGAGCAGAGAAGGTTAAGGGGAGATTTACTAGAATGGTTCCAGGGATGAGGGACTTCAGTGATGTGGAGAGACTGGAGAAGCTGGGATTGTTCTCCTTAGAGCAGAGAAGGTTAACGGGAGATTGACCAGAATGGTACCAGGGATGAGGGACTTCAGTGATGTGGAGAGACTGGAGAAGCTGGGGTTGTTCTCCTTAGAGCAGAGAAGGTTAAGGGGAGATTTAATAGAGGTGTTCAAAATCATGAAGAGTTTTGATGGAGTAAATAAGGAGAAACTGTTTCCAGTGGCAGGAGGGTGGGTAACCAGAGGACACAGATTGAAGATAATCGGTAAAAGAACCAGAGGGGGAGATGAGGAGAATGTTTTTTACGCAGTGAGTTGTTGTGATCTGGAACGCGCTGCCTGAAAGGGCGGTGGGAGCAGATTCAATAGTAACTTTCAAAAGGGGAATTGGAGAAATACTTGAAGGGGAAAAATGTGCAGGGGCTGTGGGGAAAGAGCAGGGGGGAGAGTGGGACTGATTGGAGAGCTCGTTCCAAGAGCCAGCACAGGCACGATGGGCCGAATGGCCTCCTCCTGTGCTGTGCAATTCTATTAAATTGAACCGGAAGTGTGGCTAGAGGGAGATATTATTTTGTGCGTGTCTTGCGGGATTCTCTGTGTGCAGTTCAGAGACGATTCACTCGGTTGATTCCAGAGATGAGGGGGGTTGACTTATGAGGAAAGGTTGAGCAGGTTGGGCCTATACTCACTGGAATTTAGAAGAATGAGAGGTGATCTTATCGAAACATATAAGATACTGAGGGGGCTCGACAGGGTCGATGCAGAGAGGATGTTTCCCCTCGTGGGGAAATCTAGAACTCGGGGGCACAGTCTCAGAATAAAGGGTCGCCCTTTTAGAACTGAGATGAGGAGGAATTTCTTCTCTCAGAGGGTCGTAAATCTGTGGAATTCTCTGCCCCAGAGAGCTGTGGAGGCTGGATCATTGAATACATTTAAGGTGGGATTTTTGCAAGATAAGGGAGTGAAGGGTTATGGGGAGCGGGTGGGGAAGTGGCTTTGAGCCCAAGATCAGCCATGATCTTATTGAATGGCGGAGCAGGCTCGAGGGGCCGAGTGGCCTCTTCCTGCTCCTCTTTCTTATGTTCTGATGTTCAAGTGGGAAAGAAACACACACAAGAGATTCTCGCAGTAAAAACACAGCGATTGGGAAAGTGGGGACAGAATATTCGTCCTGCTTGATCTCACTGTCCTCCTCTTCTGCGGTCTGGCCAGCATTCTTGCTCCTGATCGCTGTCCAGGGTCGCCCTCTGGAATGGGTGTGTGTGGACACCGGGTAAGGAGAGGAATGGGCATGGCTGTGGTTTCCCTGCAACAACTTGTATTTATATAGCGCCTTTAACGTAGTAAAACGTCCCACGGCGCTGCACGGGAGTGTTATAAGACAAAAAATTTGACACCGAGCCACATAAGGAGATATTAGGGACAGGTGACCAAAAGCTTGGTCAAAGAGGTCGGTTTTAAGGAGCGTCTTAAAGGAGGAGAGAGAGGTAGCGAGGCGGAGAGGTTTAGGGAGGGAATTCCAGAGTTTGGGGCCCAGGCAACAGAAGGCACGGCCACCAATGGTGGAGCGATTATAATCAGGGATGCTCAAGAGGGCAGAATTAGAGGAGCGCAGATATCTCGGGGCGGGTCTTTCTCTGACTGTAATGTTTGCCTTTTTGCAGGCCGAGGTTTTCAAGGCCGACTTTCTGGCTGAGCGGTCAGCCCGGGAGAAGCTGCACGAGCAGAAGGAGCACCAGCAAGAGATACTGCTGGTCCTGCAGGCGGACTACGAGAAACTGCGGACCGAACACGAGGAGGCCACCCGGTAACCGCCAGCTGCCATTCCCGATCAAAAATACCAAATCCCGACCGTAAGAAATAGGAGCAGGAGTCGGCCATTCGGCCCCTCGAGCCTGTTCCGCCATTCAATAAGATCATGGCTGATCCTCGACCTCAACTCCACTTTCCCGCCCGATCTCCAATCCCTTGATTCCCTTAATATTCAAAAATCTATCGATCTCAGCCGTGAATATACTCAACGACTGAGCCTCCACAGCCCTCTGGGGTAGAGAATTCCAAAGATTCACCGCCCTCTGAGTGAAGAAATTCCTCCTCATCTCAGTCCTAAATGGCCGACCCCTTATCCTGAGACTGTGACCCCTGGTTCTAGACTCTCCAGCCAGGGGGAAACAGCCTCTCAGCATCTACCCTGTCAATCCCCCTCAGAATCTTATATGTTTCAATGAGATCACCTCTCATTCTTCTAAACTCCAGAGAATATAGGCCTAGTCTACTCAATCTCTCCTCATAGGACAATCCCCCCATCCCAGGAACCAGTCTGGTGAACCTTCGTTGATCTCCCTCTATGGCAAGTATATCCTTCCTTAGGTAAGGAGACCAAAACTGTGCACAATACTCCAGGTGTGGTCTCACCAGGGCCCGATATAATTGCAGTAAGATGTCTTTACTCTTATACTCAAATCCTCTTGTAATAAAGGCCAACATACTATTTGCTTTCCTAATTGCTTGCTGTACCTGCATGTTAACTTTCAGTGATTCATGTACAAGGACACCCAGGTCCCTCTGAACACCAACATTTCCCAATCTCTCTCTATTTAAAAAATACTCTGCTTTTCAATTTTTCCGACCAAAGTGGACAACTTCACGTTTCTCCGCATTATATTCCATTTGCCATGTTCTTGCTCACTCACTTAGCCTGTCTTTGTCCCCTTGAAGCCTCCTTGCCTCCTCCTCACAACTTACATTCCCACCCAGCTTTGTATCATCAGCCAGTTTGGACAACCCTCTGAGTGAAGAAATTCCTCCTCATCTCAGTCCTAAATGGCCGACCCCTTATCCTGAGACTGTGACCCCTGGTTCTAGACTCTCCATCCAGGGGGGAAACAGCCTCTCAGCATCTACCCTGTCAATCCCCCTCAGAATCTTATATGTTTCAATGAGATCACCTCTCATTCTCCTAAACTTCAGAGAGTATCGGCTCATTCTACTTAATCACTCCTCATAGGACAACATAGCTGGAGAGAAACTGCTCTATCCCTGGGACAGAGCTGAGCTTGCGCTCGTTCCAAGAGATAGAGTCGGTTCCCCAGGCGCTGTGCAGTCTGTGTAAAGAACCCCTCCATTATACTGAATTTTTTCTTTAAGTCTACGGACCATTCCTCAAAAGCCATAACTCTCTCGAAACAGGCTGTGTCCCCTGTTTGTTCCTGGCAGGGCCAGCATTTATTGCCCAGTGGGTCTCACCGTCTCACCTCTGAGTCAGGAGGTCGTGGGTTCGAGCGCCCCACTCCAGAGACTCGAGCCCCATAATCCAGGCCGACACTCCAGTGCAGTGCTGAGGGAGCGCCGCACTGTCGGAGGGGCGGTACTGAGGGAGCGCCGCACTGTCGGAGGGGCAGTACTGAGGGAGCGCCGCACTGTCGGAGGGGCGGTACTGAGGGAGCGCCGCACTGTCGGAGGGGCGGTACTGAGGGAGCGCCGCACTGTCGGAGGGGCGGTACTGAGGGAGCGCCACACTGTCGGAGGGGCAGTACTGAGGGAGCGCCGCACTGTCGGAGGGGCGGTACTGAGGGAGCGCCGCACTGTCGGAGGGGCGGTACTGAGGGAGCGCCGCACTGTCGGAGGGACGGTACTGAGGGAGCGCCGCACTGTCGGAGGTGCGGTACTGAGGGAGCGCCGCACTGTCGGAGGGGCGGTACTGAGGGAGCGCCGCACTGTCGGAGGGGCGGTACTGAGGGAGCGCCGCACTGTCGGAGGGGCGTTACTGAGGGAGCGCCGCACTGTCGGAGGGGCGGTACTGAGGGAGCGCCGCACTGTCGGAGGGGCGGTACTGAGGGAGCGCCGCACTGTCGGAGGGGCGGTACTGAGGGAGCGCCGCACTGTCGGAGGGGCGGTACTGAGGGAGCGCCGCACTGTCGGAGGGGCGGTACTGAGGGAGCGCCGCACTGTCGGAGGGGCAGTACTGAGGGAGCGCCGCACTGTCGGAGGGGCGGTACTGAGGGAGCGCCGCACTGTCGGAAGGGCCGTATTTCGGCCGGTCTGCTCACACGGGCGGATATTAAAGATCCCATGGCCACTATTGGAAGAAGAGCAGGGGGGAGTTCTCCCCGGTGTCCTGGGGCCAATATTTATCCCTCAACCAACATCACTAAAAACAGATGATCTGGTCATTTATCACACTGCTGTTTGTGGGAGCTTGCTGTGCGCAAATTGGCTGCTGTGTTTCCCACATTACAACAGTGACCACACTTCAAAAAAAGTATTAGTTAGATGTGAAGCGCTTTGGGACGTCCTGAGGTGGTGAAAGGCGCCGGAGAAATGCGAATCTTTCTTTGTCTCTCGGGTCTCTACTCTCCGTGCTCACTTTGAGGCTCTTGGTTATTCTTCAGTTAGAGAAATATCTGTTTTCTTTTTGCTTTTTAAAGGGCTCATATTGAGGAAATGCAACGCAGACACAATGACAGCCTCCGGGGACCGATGGGCGGCCAGGGTGAGTTCTCCCTCTGCATCGGGGTCCGTCACCTGGGTGGGAAGCTGATACATGGGAAGAAAGTGTGAACTGTGTTTTTTTTATATTCGTTCCTGGGATGTGGGCGTCGCTGGCAAGCCCAGCATTTATTGCCCATCCCTAATCGCCCTTGAGAAGGTGGTGGTGAGCCGCCTTCTTGAACCGCTGCAGTCCGTGTGGTGAAGGTGCTCCCACAGTGCTGTTAGGGAGGGAGTTCCAGGATTTTGACCCAGCGACGATGAAGGAACGGCCGATATATTTCCAAGTCAGGATGGTGTGTGTGACTTGGAGGGGAACTTGGAGGTGGTGGTGTTCCCATGCGCCTGCTGCCCTTGTCTTTCTAGGTGGAAGAGGTCGTGGGTTTGGGAGGTGCTGCCGAAGAAGCCTTGGCGAGTTGCTGCAGTGCATCTTGTAGATGGTACACACTGCAGCCACGGTGCGCCGGTGGTGGAGGGAGTGAATGTTTAAGGTGGCGGATGGGGTGCCAATCAAGCGGGCTGCTTTGTCCTGGATGGTGTCGAGCTTCTTGAGTGTTGTTGGAGCTGACAACTCATCCAGGCAAGTGGAGAGTATTCCATCACACTCCTGACTTGTGCCTTGTAGATGGTGGAGAGGCTTTGGGGAGTCAGGAGGTGAGACACTCGCCGCAGAATACCCAGCCTCTGACCTGCTCTTGTTGCCACAGTATTTATGTGGCTGGTCCAGTTAAGTTTCTGGTCAATGGTGACCCCCAGGATGTTGATGGTGGGGGATTCGGCGATGGTAATGCCGTTGAATGTCAAGGGGCGGTGGTTAGATTCTCCCTTGTTGGAGATAGTCAATGCCTGGCACTTGTGTGGCGCGAATGTTACCTGCCACTTATCAGCCCAAGCCTGAACATCGAAGGGCTGCTCGTGGGGGCAGGGTTTGAGTTACCGGACTGGGTAGAACCTGTCCCCCAGCGAGAGTCGGAGCCTTCAGGAGAGATGGTGAAGAAAGAGGTCTTGGTAGAGTCGATACAGAGTGTTTCCACTTGTGGGGAAGAGCAAAACTAGAGGCCTTCAATATAAGATAGTCACCAAGAAATCCAATCGGGAATTCAGAAAGAACTTCTTTACAACAACAACCACGTGTATTTATATAGCGCCTTTAACGTAGTAAAACGTCCCAAGGCGCTTCAGAGGAGCGTAAACCAGACAGTAATTTCACATCGAGCCACATAAGGAGAAATTAGGGCAGGTGACCAAAAGCTTGGTCAAAGAGGTCGGTTTTAAGGAGCGTCTTAAAGGAGGAGAGAGAGGTAGCGAGGTGGAGAGGTTTAGGGAGGGAATTCCAGAGCTTAGGGCCCAGGCAACAGAAGGCACGGCCACCAGTGGTGGAGCGATTATAATCAGGGATGCTCAAGAGGGCAGAATTAGAGGAGCGCAGATATCTCGGGGGGTTGTGGGGCTGGAGGGGGTTACAGAGATAGGGAGGGGCGAGGAGGCCATGGAGGGATTTGAAAACAAGGATGAGAATTTTGAAATCGAGGCGTTGCCAGACCGGGAGCCAGTGTCGGTCAGCGAGCACAGGGGGTGATGGGCGAACGGGACTTGGTGCGAGTTAGGACACGGGGGGGCAGCCGAGTTTTGGATGACCTCAAGTTTACGGAGGGTGGAATGTGGGAGGCCGGCCAGGAGAGCGTTGGAATAGTCAAGTCTGGAGGTAACAAAGACCAGAGAGTGGTGAGAATGTGGAACTCGCTCCCACAGGGAGTGGTTGAGGTTCGAGCTGAATTCCAGAGACTCGAGCCCCGTAATCCAGGCTCGACACTCACCCAGTGCCAGTACTGAGGGAGCGCCGCACTGTCGGAGGGGCGGTACTGAGGGAGCGCCGCACTGTCGGAGGGGCAGTACTGAGGGAGCGCCGCACTGTCAGAGGGGCGGTGCTGAGGGAGCGCCGCACTGTCGGAGGGGCGGTACTGAGGGAGCGCCGCACTGTCGGAGGGGCAGTACTGAGGGAGAGGTGCACTGTCGGAGGGGCGGTACTGAGGGAGCGCCGCACTGTCAGAGGGGCGGTACTGAGGGAGCGCCACACTGTCTGAGGTGCCGTCTTTCAGATGAGACGTTAAACCGAGGCCCCGTCTGCCCTCTCAGGTGGATGTAAAAGATCCCACGGCCACTATTGGAAGAAGAGCAGGGGGGAGTTCTCCCCGGTGTCCTGGGGCCAATATTTATCCCTCAACCAACATCACTAAAAACAGATAATCTGGTCATTTATCACATTGCTGTTCGTGGGAGCTTGATGTGCGCAAATTGGCTGCCGCGTTTCCTACATTACAACAGTGACCACACTTCAAAAAAATACTTCATTGGCCGTGAAGCGCTTTGGGACGTCCTGAGGTGGTGAAAGGCGCTGGAGAGTTGGGAGTCTCCCATTTATTTTTTTTCCTTCCCGCCCCCTCTCCTTTTTTAGGCAATTATTTCCAGAGCGGAAACACGATCCCGTTCAGCACTGCCGCTGAGCCGGCGCGCCGACGCAGCGTCCCGGACGAGCAGCCGGACTTCCGGTGCCCCAAGTGCCAATACCTGGCACCCGACATGGACACGCTTCAGATTCACGTCATGGACTGCATCCAGTGATTGGGCCGAGGCCCCGCGGCGGAAGAGGGGTAGAGCGAGCGCATGGAACAAAAGTTTTGAAAACAAAAATTTCACGACCGAAAAAAAAAATTAAAAAATGGGACGGCGACGACGCCAGCATTTGATCGAACGCTTCGGATCCCCAGCACACGGTTACGTTAAGCAATGATATGTCGCCTGTGCGGGCGAGGCAGTTGGAGAACGCATCAAGCTGCAACTTGCCCCTCTCTCCTGCTCATCGACAAAGAAAATTGCTCTCTTCCTTCTTCCGGGTTGCCCACTGCGAACTGAAACCTCTTGCTTTACAATTTCAGCTTACCTTGTCCTCACTCATCAATTGGCTCCCCCCTCGAACGCGCCGACTCTTGCTGGGGTTCGAGTCCCAGGGGGGTGCCCGTTCTTCATGACCCGTCACCGTGCGGGGGAATCGCAGGCGCAGACCCGCGTCCCGTCACCGCGCGGGGGAATCGCAGGCACAGACCCGCGTCCCGTCACCGTGTAGGGGAATCGCAGACACAGACCCGCGTCCCGTCACCGTGCGGGGGAATCGCAGACACAGACCCGCGTCCCGTCACCGTGCGGGGGAATCGCAGGCACAGACCCGCGTCCCGTCACCGTGCGAGGGAATCGCAGACACAGACCCGCGTCCCGTCACCGTGCGGGGGAATCGCAGACACAGACCCGCGTCCCGTCACCGTGCGGGGGAATCGCAGGCACAGACCCGCGTCCCGTCATCGTGCGGGGGAATCGCAGGCACAGACCCGCGTCCCGTCACAGTGCGGGGGAATCGCAGGGACAGACCCGCGTCCCGTCACCGTGCGGTGGAATCGCGCAGACCCGCGTCCCGTCACCGTGCGGGGGAATCGCAGACACAGACCCGCGTCCCGTCACCGTGTTGGGGAATCGCAGACGCAGACCCGCGTCCCGTCACCGTGCGGGGGAATTGCAGGCACAGACCCGCGTCCCGTCACCGTGCGGGGGAATTGCAGGCACAGACCCGCGTCCCGTCACCGTGCGGGGTAATTGCAGGCACAGACCCGCGTCCCGTTGCTGCGCAGCATTCCTAAAAGAAACAGTGCAAATATGCGTCGGGGAATGGTCAGGTAGCTTTATAAATAGCTGGCGGCGTGACAGGAGGGTGTGTGGCTGCAATTAAACGGCTGGCGCTGTTAGAGTGCAGTGAGATGGTATTCTGTGGAACGAGCACCACGCACATATAGCTGAGGGGAGCTGTGAAAGCGACTTTTAAGATGAAGCTCTGGTCTCAAGAGGTGGCGCAGTGTGTTGCTTTTCAGCACTAGGAACTCGGGATGATTCCTCTCTTCCACCCTCCTCCTCTGCGCCCCTCACCCCGGCCAGGGAACTGAGGCCAAATGTAGCAACCCGAATCAGTAAACCCAGCAAACCCCTAGGATCCAAACTGGGTTACTCGGAGCTGTGCGATCGAAGACAACAGCAGAAGTGCTGAGTCGCAGGGGGGCAATCGGAGGCGAGGGGAGGGAACGGAAAGAGCCATTACTGTAACGTACTGTGAAACCCAGGCCCCCTCGTCCCCACCCTGTCCCATACCATGCGATAGTCCCTTCGGTGGATGGTAGTTTCTGTTTCAACAACTAGATTTAATTCTCTCGTACTGACTTATCTAAAACAGGGATAGAACTACTGAATGTTTCATATCTCAGAATATTCTTTTAATAAACAAATATGAAATATCCTTGTGCTTGTACTTAATGAAGATATCTGTACACTGACTGGTCTCTCAGTCCCTCTCTCTCGGGGAGCTATCTGTACACTGACTGGTATCTCTCAGTCCCTCTCTCTCAGGGAGCTATCTGTACACTTACTGGTGTCTCTCAGTCCCCTCTCTCTCAGGGAGATATCTGTACATGGACTGGTGTCTCTCAGTCCCCTCTCTCTCAGGGAGATATCTGTACATGGACTGGTGTCTCTCAGTCCCTCTCTCTCAAGGAGATATCTGTACACTGACTGGTGTCTCGCAGTCGCTCTCCCTCAGGGTGATATCTGTACACTGACTGGTGTCTCTCAGTCCTCTCTCTCTCAGGGAGGTATCTGCACACTGACTGGTGTCTCTCAGTCCCTCTCTCTCAGGGAGATATCTGTACACTGACTGGTGTCTCTCAGTCCCCTCTCTCTCAGGGAGATATCTGTACACTGACTGGTGTCTCGCAGTCCCCTCTGAGGGAGATATCTGTACACTGACTGGTGTCTCTCAGTCCCTCTCTCTCAAGGAGATATCTGTACACTGACTGGTGTCTCGCAGTCCCCTCTCAGGGAGATATCTGTACACTGACTGGTGTCTCTCAGTCCCTCTCTCTCAGGGAGATATCTGTACACTGACTGGTGTCTCTCAGTCCTCTCTCTCTCAGGGTGATATCTGTACACTGACTGGTGTCTCTCAGTCCCTCTCCCTCAGGGAGATATCTGTACTCTGACTGGTGTCTCTCAGTCCCCTCTCTCTCAGGGAGATATCTGTACACTGACTGGTGTCTCTCAGTCCCCTCTCTCAGGGAGATATCTGTACACTGACTGGTGTCTCTCAGTCCTCTCTCAGGGTGATATCTGTACACTGACTGGTCTCTCAGTCCCTCTCTCTCAGGGAGATATCTGTACACTGACTGGTGTCTCTCAGTCCCTCTCCCTCAGGGAGATATCTGTACACTGACTGTCTCTCAGTCCCTCTCTCTCAGGGAGATATCTGTACACTGACTGGTGTCTCTCAGTCCCTCTCTCTCAGGGAGATATCTGTACACTGACTGGTGTCTCTCAGTCCCCTCTCTCTCAGGGAGATATCTGTACACTGACTGGTGTCTCCCAGTCCCTCTCTCTCAGGGAGATATCTGTACACTGACTGGTATCTCTCAGTCCCCTCTCTCTCAGGGTGATATCTGTACACTGACTGGTGTCTCTCAGTCCCTCTCTCTCTCAGGGAGATATCTGTACACTGACTGGTGTCTCTCAGTCCCTCTCTCTCAGGGAGATATCTGTACACTGACTGGTATCTCTCAGTCCCTCTCCCTCAGGGAGATATCTGTACACTGACTGGTGTCTCTCAGTCCCTCTCCCTCAGGGACATATCTGTACACTGACTGGTGTCTCTCAGTCCCCTCTCTCTCAGGGTGATATCTGTACACTGACTGGTGTCTCTCAGTCCCTCTCCCTCAGGGTGATATCTGTACACTGACTGGTGTCTCTCAGTCCCTCTCCCTCAGGGAGATATCTGTACACTGACTGGTGTCTCTCAGTCCCTCTCTCTCAGGGAGATATCTGTACACTGACTGGTATCTCTCAGTCCCTCTCCCTCAGGGAGATATCTGTACACTGACTGGTGTCTCTCAGTCCCTCTCCCTCAGGGAGATATCTGTACACTGACTGGTGTCTCTCAGTCCCCTCTCTCTCAGGGTGATATCTGTACACTGACTGGTGTCTCTCAGTCCCTCTCCCTCAGGGTGATTTCTGTACACTGACTGGTGTCTCTCAGTCCCTCTCCCTCAGGGAGATATCTGTACACTGACTGGTGTCTCTCAGTCCCCTCTCTCTCAGGGTGATATCTGTACACTGACTGGTGTCTCTCAGTCCCCTCTCTCTCAGGGAGATATCTGCACACTGACTGGTGTCTCTCAGTCCCTCTCCCTCGGGGAGATATCTGTCCACTGACTGGTGTCTCTCAGTCCCCTCTCCCTCAGGGAGATATCTGTACACTGACTGTTGTCTCTCAGTCCCCTCTCTCTCAGGGTGATATCAGTACACTGACTGGTGTCTCTCGGTCCCTCTCTCTCAGGGAGATATCTGTACACTGACTGGTGTCTCTCAGTCCCCTCTCTCTCAGGGAGATATCTGTACACGGACTGGTGTCTCTCAGTCCCTCTCTCTCAGGGATATATCTGTACACTGACTGGTGTCTCTCAGTCCCTCTCTCTCAGGGAGATATCTGTACACTGACTGGTGTGTCTCAGTCCCTCTCTCTCGGGGAGCTATCTGTACACTTACTGGTGTCTCTCAATCCTCTCTCTCAAGGAGATATCTGTACACTGACTGGTGTCTCTCAGTCCCCTTTCTCTCAGGGAGATATCTGTACATGGACTGGTGTCTCTCAGTCCCCTCTCTCTCAGGGAGATATCTGTACATGGACTGGTGTCTCTCAGTCCCTCTCTCTCAAGGAGATATCTGTACACTGACTGGTGTCTCGCAGTCGCTCTCCCTCAGGGTGATATCTGTACACTGACTGGTGTCTCTCAGTCCTCTCTCTCTCAGGGAGGTATCTGCACACTGACTGGTGTCTCTCAGTCCCTCTCTCTCAGGGAGATATCTGTACACTGACTGGTGTCTCTCAGTCCCCTCTCTCTCAGGGAGATATCTGTACACTGACTGGTGTCTCGCAGTCCCCTCTCAGGGAGATATCTGTACACTGACTGGTGTCTCTCAGTCCCTCTCTCTCAAGGAGATATCTGTACACTGACTGGTGTCTCGCAGTCCCCTCTCAGGGAGATATCTGTACACTGACTGGTGTCTCTCAGTCCCTCTCTCTCAGGGAGATATCTGTACACTGACTGGTGTCTCTCAGTCCTCTCTCTCTCAGGGTGATATCTGTACACTGACTGGTGTCTCTCAGTCCCTCTCCCTCAGGGAGATATCTGTACTCTGACTGGTGTCTCTCAGTCCCCTCTCTCTCAGGGAGATATCTGTACACTGACTGGTGTCTCTCAGTCCCCTCTCTCAGGGAGATATCTGTACACTAACTGGTGTCTCTCAGTCCTCTCTCAGGGTGATATCTGTACACTGACTGGTATCTCAGTCCCTCTCTCTCAGGGAGATATCTGTACACTGACTGGTGTCTCTCAGTCCCTCTCCTCAGGGAGATATCTGTACACTGACTGTCTCTCAGTCCCTCTCTCTCAGGGAGATATCTGTACACTGACTGGTGTCTCTCAGTCCCTCTCTCTCAGGGAGATATCTGTACACTGACTGGTGTCTCTCAGTCCCCTCTCTCTCAGGGAGATATCTGTACACTGACTGGTGTCTCCCAGTCCCTCTCTCTCAGGGAGATATCTGTACACTGACTGGTATCTCTCAGTCCCCTCTCTCTCAGGGTGATATCTGTACACTGACTGGTGTCTCTCAGTCCCTCTCTCTCAGGGAGATATCTGTACACTGACTGGTGTCTCTCAGTCCCTCTCTCTCAGGGAGATATCTGTACACTGACTGGTATCTCTCAGTCCCTCTCCTCAGGGAGATATCTGTACACTGACTGGTGTCTCTCAGTCCCTCTCCTCAGGGAGATATCTGTACACTGACTGGTGTCTCTCAGTCCCCTCTCTCTCAGGGTGATATCTGTACACTGACTGGTGTCTCTCAGTCCCTCTCCCTCAGGGTGATTTCTGTACACTGACTGGTGTCTCTCAGTCCCTCTCCCTCAGGGAGATATCTGTACACTGACTGGTGTCTCTCAGTCCCTCTCTCTCAGGGAGATATCTGTACACTGACTGGTATCTCTCAGTCCCTCTCCCTCAGGGTGATATCTGTACACTGACTGGTGTCTCTCAGTCGCTCTCACTCAGGGAGATATCTGTACACTGACTGGTGTCTCTCAGTCCCTCTCTCTCAGGGAGATATCAGTACACTGACTGGTGTCTCTCAGTCCCTCTCTCTCAGGGTGATATCTGTACACTGACTGGTGTCTCTCAGTCCCCTCTCTCTCAGGGTGATATCTGTACACTGACTGGTGTCTCTCAGTCCCTCTCTCTCAGGGAGATATCTGTACACTGACTGTTGTCTCTCAGTCCCCTCTCTCTCAGGGAGATATCTGCACACTGACTGGTGTCTCTCAGTCCCTCTCCCTCGGGGAGATATCTGTCCACTGACTGGTGTCTCTCAGTCCCCTCTCCCTCAGGGAGATATCTGTACACTGACTGTTGTCTCTCAGTCCCCTCTCTCTCAGGGTGATATCAGTACACTGACTGGTGTCTCTCGGTCCCTCTCTCTCAGGGAGATATCTGTACACTGACTGGTGTCTCTCAGTCCCCTCTCTCTCAGGGAGATATCTGTACACTGACTGGTGTCTCTCAGTCCCTCTCTCTCAGGGATATATCTGTACACTGACTGGTGTCTCTCAGTCCCCTCTCTCTCAGGGAGATATCTGTACACTGACTGGTGTCTCTCAGTCCCTCTCTCTCAGGGAGATATCTGTACACTGACTGGTGTCTCTCAGTCCCCTCTCTCTCGGGGTGATATCTGTACACTGACTGGTGTCTCTCAGTCCCTTCTCTCTCAGGGAGATATCTGTACACTGACTGGTGTCTCTCAGTCCCTCGCTCTCAGGGAGATATCTGTACACTGACTGGTGTCTCTCAGTCCCTCTCTCTCAGGGAGATATCTGTACACTGACTGGTATCTCTCAGTCCCCTCTCTCTCAGGGTGATATCTGTACACTGACTGGTGTCTCTCAGTCCCTCTCTCTCAGGGAGATATCTGTACACTGACTGGTGTCTCTCAGTCCCTCTCTCTCAGGGAGATATCTGTACACTGACTGGTATCTCTCAGTCCCTCTCCCTCAGGGAGATATCTGTACACTGACTGGTGTCTCTCAGTCGCTCTCACTCAGGGAGATATCTGTACACTGACTGGTGTCTCTCAGTCCCTCTCTCTCAGGGAGATATCAGTACACTGACTGGTGTCTCTCAGTCCCTCTCTCTCAGGGTGATATCTGTACACTGACTGGTGTCTCTCAGTCCCCTCTCTCTCAGGGTGATATCTGTACACTGACTGGTGTCTCTCAGTCCCTCTCTCTCAGGGAGATATCTGTACACTGACTGGTGTCTCTCAGTCCCTCTCCCTCAGGGAGATATCTGTACACTGACTGTTGTCTCTCAGTCCCTCTCTCTCAGGGTGATATCAGTACACTGACTGGTGTCTCTCGGTCCCTCTCTCTCAGGGAGATATCTGTACACTGACTGGTGTCTCTCAGTCCCCTCTCTCTCAGGGAGATATCTGTACACTGACTGGTGTCTCTCAGTCCCTCTCTCTCAGGGATATATCTGTACACTGACTGGTGTCTCTCAGTCCCCTCTCTCTCAGGGAGATATCTGTGCACTGACTGGTGTCTCTCAGTCCCTCTCTCTCAGGGAGATTTCTGTACACTGACTGGTGTCTCTCAGTCCCCTCTCTCTCAGGGTGATATCTGTACACTGACTGGTGTCTCTCAGTCCCCTCTCTCTCAGGGAGATATCTGTACACTGACTGGTGTCTCTCAGTCCCTCTCTCTCAGGAGATATCTGTACACTGACTGGTGTCTCTCAGTCCCTCTCTCTCAGGGAGATATCTGTACACTGACTGGTGTCTCTCAGTCCCCTCTCTCTCAGGGAGATATCTGTACACTGACTGGTGTCTCTCAGTCCCTCTCTCTCAGGGAGATATCTGTACACTGACTGTTGTCTCTCAGTCCCCTCTCTCTCAGGGAGATATCTGTACACTGACTGGTGTCTCTCAGTCCCTCTCTCTCAGGGAGATATCTGTACACTGACTGGTGTCTCTCAGTCCCTCTCTCTCAGGGAGATATCTGTACACTGACTGGTGTCTCTCAGTCCCTCTCTCTCAGGGAGATATCTGTACACTGACTGGTGTCTCTCAGTCCCTCTCTCTCAGGGAGATATCAGTACACTGACTGGTCTCCTCAGTCCCTCTCCTCAGGAGATATCTGTACACTGACTGGTGTCTCTCAGTCCCCTCTCTCTCAGGGAGATATCTGTACACTGACTGGTGTCTCTCAGTCCCTCTCTCTCAGGGAGATATCTGTACACTGACTGGTGTCTCTCAGTCCCCTCTCTCTCAGGGAGATATCTGTACACTGACTGGTGTCTCTCAGTCCCCTCTCTCTCAGGGAGATATCTGTACACTGACTGGTGTCTCTCAGTCCCTCTCTCTCAGGAGATATCTGTACACTGACGGTGTCTCTCAGTCCCCTCTCTCAGGGAGATATCTGTACACTGACTGGTGTCTCTCAAAGTCCCTCTCTCTACAGGGTTGATATCTGTACACTGCTGTTGTCTCTCAGTCCCTCTCTCTCAGGGGATATCTGTACACTGACTGGTGTCTCTCAGTCCCCTCTCTCTCAGGGTGATATCTGTACACGACTGGTGTCTCTCAGTCCCCTCTCTCAGGGAGAATCTGTACACTGACTGGTGTCTCTCAGTCCCTCTCTCAGGGTGATATCTGTACACTGACTGGTGTCTCTCAGTCCCTCTCGCTCAGGGTGATATCTGTACACTGACTGGTGTCTCTCAGTCCCCTCTCCTCAGGGGAGATATCTGTCCACTGACTGGTGTCTCTCAGTCCCTCTCTCAGGGAGATATCTGTACACTGACTGGTGTCTCTCCAGTCCCCTCTCTCTCAGGGTGATATCTGTACACTGACTGGTTGTCTCTCAGTCCCCTCTCTCAGGAGTGATATCTGTACCACTGACTGGTGTCTCTCAGTCCCTCTCTCTCGGGAGATATCTGTACACTGACCTGGGTGTCTCTCAGTCCCTCTCTCAGGGAGATATATGTACACTGACTGGTGTCTCTCAGTCCCTCTCTCTCCGGAGATATCTGTACACTGACTGGTGTCTCTCCGTCCCTCTCTCAGGGTGATTTCTGTACACTGACTGGTGTCTCTCAGTCCCCCTCTCTTCAGGGAGATATCTGTACACTGACTGGTGTCTCTCAGTCCCTCTCCCTCAGGGTGTTATCTGTACACTGACTGGTGTCTCTCAGTCCCCTCTCTCTCAGGGTGATATCTGTACACTGACTGGTGCTCTCAGTCCCCTCTCTCAGGGTGATATCTGTACACTGACTGGTGTCTCTCAGTCCCCTCTCTCTCAGGAGATATCTGTACACTGACTGGTGTCTCTCAGTCCCTCTCCTCAGGGAAAGATATCTGTACACTGACTGGTGTCTCTCAGTCCCCTCTCTCTCAGGGTGATATCTGTACACTGACTGGTGTCTCTCAGTCCCTCTCTCTCAGGTGATATCTGTACACTGACTGGTGTCTCTCAGTCCTCTCTCTCAGGGAGATATCTGTACACTGACTGGGTCTCTCAGTCCCTCTCTCTCAGGGAGATATCTGTACACTGACTGGTGTCTCTCAGTCCTCATCTCTCTGGGAGATATCTGTACACTGACTGGTGTCTCTCAGTCCTCTCTCTCAGGGAGATATCTGTACACTGACTGGTGTCTCTCAGTCCCTCTCTCTCAGGGAGATATCTGTACACTGACTGGTGTCTCTCAGTCCCCTCTCCTCAGGGAGATATCTGTACACTGACTGGCTGTCTCTCAGTCCCTCTCCTCAGGGTGATATCTGACACTGACTGGTGTCTCTCAGTCCCTCTCTCAGGGGATATCTGTACACTGACTGGTGTCTCTCAGTCCCTCTCTCTCAGGGGATATCTGTACACTGACTGGTGTCTCTCAGTCCTCTCTCTCTCAGGGAGATATCTGTACACTGACTGGTGTCTCTCAGTCCCCTCTCTCTCAGGGAGATATCTGTACACTGACTCTGTGTCTCTCAGTCCCTCTCTCTCAGGGAGATATCTGTACACTGACTGGTGTCTCCCAGTCCCCTCTCTCTCAGGGAGATATCTGTACACTGACCTGTGTCTCTCAGTCCTCTCTCTCAGGGAGATATCTGTACACTGACTGGTGTCTCTCAGTCCCTCTCTCTCAGGGAGATATCTGTACACTGACTGGTGTCTCTCAGTCCCTCTCTCTCAGGGAGATATCTGTACACTGACTGGTGTCTCTCAGTCCCTCTCTCTCAGGGAGATATCTGTACACTGACTGGTGTCTCTCAGTCCCTCTCTCTCAGGGAGATATCTGTACACTGACTGGTGTCTCTCAGTCCCTCTCTCTCAGGGAGATATCTGTACACTGACTGGTGTCTCTCAGTCCCTCTCTCTCAGGGAGATATCTGTACACTGACTGGTGTCTCTCAGTCCCTCTCTCTCAGGGAGATATCTGTACACTGACTGGTGTCTCTCAGTCCCTCTCTCTCAGGGAGATATCTGTACACTGACTGGTGTCTCTCAGTCCCTCTCTCTCAGGGAGATATCTGTACACTGACTGGTGTCTCTCAGTCCCTCTCTCTCAGGGAGATATCTGTACACTGACTGGTGTCTCTCAGTCCCTCTCTCTCAGGGAGATATCTGTACACTGACTGGTGTCTCTCAGTCCCTCTCCCTCAGGGAGATATCTGTACACTGACTGGTGTCTCTCAGTCCCTCTCTCTCAGGGAGATATCTGTACACTGACTGGTGTCTCTCAGTCCCTCTCTCTCAGGGAGATATCTGTACACTGACTGGTGTCTCTCAGTCCCTCTCTCTCAGGGAGATATCTGTACACTGACTGGTGTCTCTCAGTCCCTCTCTCTCAGGGAGATATCTGTACACTGACTGGTGTCTCTCAGTCCCTCTCTCTCAGGGAGATATCTGTACACTGACTGGTGTCTCTCAGTCCCTCTCTCTCAGGGAGATATCTGTACACTGACTGGTGTCTCTCAGTCCCTCTCTCTCAGGGAGATATCTGTACACTGACTGGTGTCTCTCAGTCCCTCTCTCTCAGGGAGATATCTGTACACTGACTGGTGTCTCTCAGTCCCTCTCTCTCAGGGAGATATCTGTACACTGACTGGTGTCTCTCAGTCCCTCTCTCTCAGGGAGATATCTGTACACTGACTGGTGTCTCTCAGTCCCTCTCTCTCAGGGAGATATCTGTACACTGACTGGTGTCTCTCAGTCCCTCTCTCTCAGGGAGATATCTGTACACTGACTGGTGTCTCTCAGTCCCCTCTCTCTCAGGGAGATATCTGTACACTGACTGGTGTCTCTCAGTCCCTCTCTCTCAGGGAGATATCTGTACACTGACTGGTGTCTCTCAGTCCCTCTCTCTCAGGGAGATATCTGTACACTGACTGGTGTCTCTCAGTCCCTCTCTCTCAGGGAGATATCTGTACACTGACTGGTGTCTCTCAGTCCCTCTCTCTCAGGGAGATATCTGTACACTGACTGGTGTCTCTCAGTCCCTCTCTCTCAGGGAGATATCTGTACACTGACTGGTGTCTCTCAGTCCCTCTCTCTCAGGGAGATATCTGTACACTGACTGGTGTCTCTCAGTCCCTCTCCTCAGGGAGATATCTGTACACTGACTGGTGTCTCTCAGTCCCTCTCTCTCAGGGAGATATCTGTACACTGACTGGTGTCTCTCAGTCCCTCTCTCTCAGGGAGATATCTGTACACTGACTGGTGTCTCTCAGTCCCTCTCTCTCAGGGAGATATCTGTACACTGACTGGTGTCTCTCAGTCCCTCTCTCTCAGGGAGATATCTGTACACTGACTGGTGTCTCTCAGTCCCTCTCTCTCAGGGAGATATCTGTACACTGACTGGTGTCTCTCAGTCCCTCTCTCTCAGGGAGATATCTGTACACTGACTGGTGTCTCTCAGTCCCTCTCTCTCAGGGAGATATCTGTACACTGACTGGTGTCTCTCAGTCCCTCTCTCTCAGGGAGATATCTGTACACTGACTGGTGTCTCTCAGTCCCTCTCTCTCAGGGAGATATCTGTACACTGACTGGTGTCTCTCAGTCCCCTCTCTCTCAGGGAGATATCTGTACACTGACTGGTGTCTCTCAGTCCCTCTCTCTCAGGGAGATATCTGTACACTGACTGGTGTCTCTCAGTCCCCTCTCTCTCAGGGAGATATCTGTACACTGACTGGTGTCTCTCAGTCCCTCTCTCTCAGGGAGATATCTGTACACTGACTGGTGTCTCTCAGTCCCTCTCTCTCAGGGAGATATCTGTACACTGACTGGTGTCTCTCAGTCCCTCTCTCTCAGGGAGATATCTGTACACTGACTGGTGTCTCTCAGTCCCTCTCTCTCAGGGAGATATCTGTACACTGACTGGTGTCTCTCAGTCCCCTCTCTCAGGGAGATATCTGTACACTGACTGGTGTCTCTCAGTCCCTCTCTCTCAGGGAGATATCTGTACACTGACTGGTGTCTCTCAGTCCCTCTCTCTCAGGGAGATATCTGTACACTGACTGGTGTCTCTCAGTCCCTCTCTCTCAGGGAGATATCTGTACACTGACTGGTGTCTCTCAGTCCCTCTCTCTCAGGGAGATATCTGTACACTGACTGGTGTCTCTCAGTCCCTCTCTCTCAGGGAGATATCTGTACACTGACTGGTGTCTCTCAGTCCCTCTCTCTCAGGGAGATATCTGTACACTGACTGGTGTCTCTCAGTCCCTCTCTCTCAGGGAGATATCTGTACACTGACTGGTGTCTCTCAGTCCCTCTCTCTCAGGGAGATATCTGTACACTGACTGGTGTCTCTCAGTCCCTCTCTCTCAGGGAGATATCTGTACACTGACTGGTGTCTCTCAGTCCCTCTCTCTCAGGGAGATATCTGTACACTGACTGGTGTCTCTCAGTCCCTCTCTCTCAGGGAGATATCTGTACACTGACTGGTGTCTCTCAGTCCCTCTCTCAGGGAGATATCTGTACACTGACTGGTGTCTCTCAGTCCCTCTCTCTCAGGGAGATATCTGTACACTGACTGGTGTCTCTCAGTCCCTCTCTCTCAGGGAGATATCTGTACACTGACTGGTGTCTCTCAGTCCCCTCTCTCTCAGGGAGATATCTGTACACTGACTGGTGTCTCTCAGTCCCTCTCTCTCAGGGAGATATCTGTACACTGACTGGTGTCTCTCAGTCCCTCTCTCTCAGGGAGATATCTGTACACTGACTGGTGTCTCTCAGTCCCTCTCTCTCAGGGAGATATCTGTACACTGACTGGTGTCTCTCAGTCCCTCTCTCTCAGGGAGATATCTGTACACTGACTGGTGTCTCTCAGTCCCTCTCTCTCAGGGAGATATCTGTACACTGACTGGTGTCTCTCAGTCCCTCTCTCTCAGGGAGATATCTGTACACTGACTGGTGTCTCTCAGTCCCTCTCTCTCAGGGAGATATCTGTACACTGACTGGTGTCTCTCAGTCCCTCTCTCTCAGGGAGATATCTGTACACTGACTGGTGTCTCTCAGTCCCTCTCTCTCAGGGAGATATCTGTACACTGACTGGTGTCTCTCAGTCCCTCTCTCTCAGGGAGATATCTGTACACTGACTGGTGTCTCTCAGTCCCTCTCTCTCAGGGAGATATCTGTACACTGACTGGTGTCTCTCAGTCCCTCTCTCTCAGGGAGATATCTGTACACTGACTGGTGTCTCTCAGTCCCTCTCTCTCAGGGAGATATCTGTACACTGACTGGTGTCTCTCAGTCCCTCTCTCTCAGGGAGATATCTGTACACTGACTGGTGTCTCTCAGTCCCTCTCTCTCAGGGAGATATCTGTACACTGACTGGTGTCTCTCAGTCCCTCTCTCTCAGGGAGATATCTGTACACTGACTGGTGTCTCTCAGTCCCTCTCTCTCAGGGAGATATCTGTACACTGACTGGTGTCTCTCAGTCCCTCTCTCTCAGGGAGATATCTGTACACTGACTGGTGTCTCTCAGTCCCTCTCTCTCAGGGAGATATCTGTACACTGACTGGTGTCTCTCAGTCCCTCTCTCTCAGGGAGATATCTGTACACTGACTGGTGTCTCTCAGTCCCTCTCTCTCAGGGAGATATCTGTACACTGACTGGTGTCTCTCAGTCCTCTCTCTCAGGGAGATATCTGTACACTGACTGGTGTCTCTCAGTCCCTCTCTCTCAGGGAGATATCTGTACACTGACTGGTGTCTCTCAGTCCCTCTCTCTCAGGGAGATATCTGTACACTGACTGGTGTCTCTCAGTCCCTCTCTCTCAGGGAGATATCTGTACACTGACTGGTGTCTCTCAGTCCCTCTCTCTCAGGGAGATATCTGTACACTGACTGGTGTCTCTCAGTCCCTCTCTCTCAGGGAGATATCTGTACACTGACTGGTGTCTCTCAGTCCCTCTCTCTCAGGGAGATATCTGTACACTGACTGGTGTCTCTCAGTCCCTCTCTCTCAGGGAGATATCTGTACACTGACTGGTGTCTCTCAGTCCCTCTCTCTCAGGGAGATATCTGTACACTGACTGGTGTCTCTCAGTCCCTCTCTCTCAGGGAGATATCTGTACACTGACTGGTGTCTCTCAGTCCCTCTCTCTCAGGGAGATATCTGTACACTGACTGGTGTCTCTCAGTCCCTCTCTCTCAGGGAGATATCTGTACACTGACTGGTGTCTCTCAGTCCCTCTCTCTCAGGGAGATATCTGTACACTGACTGGTGTCTCTCAGTCCCTCTCTCTCAGGGAGATATCTGTACACTGACTGGTGTCTCTCAGTCCCTCTCTCTCAGGGAGATATCTGTACACTGACTGGTGTCTCTCAGTCCCTCTCTCTCAGGGAGATATCTGTACACTGACTGGTGTCTCTCAGTCCCTCTCTCTCAGGGAGATATCTGTACACTGACTGGTGTCTCTCAGTCCCTCTCTCTCAGGGAGATATCTGTACACTGACTGGTGTCTCTCAGTCCCTCTCTCTCAGGGAGATATCTGTACACTGACTGGTGTCTCTCAGTCCCTCTCTCTCAGGGAGATATCTGTACACTGACTGGTGTCTCTCAGTCCCTCTCTCTCAGGGAGATATCTGTACACTGACTGGTGTCTCTCAGTCCCTCTCTCTCAGGGAGATATCTGTACACTGACTGGTGTCTCTCAGTCCCTCTCCCTCAGGGAGATATCTGTACACTGACTGGTGTCTCTCAGTCCCTCTCTCTCAGGGAGATATCTGTACACTGACTGGTGTCTCTCAGTCCCTCTCTCTCAGGGAGATATCTGTACACTGACTGGTGTCTCTCAGTCCCTCTCTCTCAGGGAGATATCTGTACACTGACTGGTGTCTCTCAGTCCCTCTCTCTCAGGGAGATATCTGTACACTGACTGGTGTCTCTCAGTCCCTCTCTCTCAGGGAGATATCTGTACACTGACTGGTGTCTCTCAGTCCCTCTCTCTCAGGGAGATATCTGTACACTGACTGGTGTCTCTCAGTCCCTCTCTCTCAGGGAGATATCTGTACACTGACTGGTGTCTCTCAGTCCCTCTCTCTCAGGGAGATATCTGTACACTGACTGGTGTCTCTCAGTCCCTCTCTCTCAGGGAGATATCTGTACACTGACTGGTGTCTCTCAGTCCCTCTCTCTCAGGGAGATATCTGTACACTGACTGGTGTCTCTCAGTCCCTCTCTCTCAGGGAGATATCTGTACACTGACTGGTGTCTCTCAGTCCCTCTCTCTCAGGGAGATATCTGTACACTGACTGGTGTCTCTCAGTCCCCTCTCTCAGGGAGATATCTGTACACTGACTGGTGTCTCTCAGTCCCTCTCTCTCAGGGAGATATCTGTACACTGACTGGTGTCTCTCAGTCCCTCTCTCTCAGGGAGATATCTGTACACTGACTGGTGTCTCTCAGTCCCTCTCTCTCAGGGAGATATCTGTACACTGACTGGTGTCTCTCAGTCCCTCTCTCTCAGGGAGATATCTGTACACTGACTGGTGTCTCTCAGTCCCTCTCTCTCAGGGAGATATCTGTACACTGACTGGTGTCTCTCAGTCCCTCTCTCTCAGGGAGATATCTGTACACTGACTGGTGTCTCTCAGTCCCTCTCTCTCAGGGAGATATCTGTACACTGACTGGTGTCTCTCAGTCCCTCTCTCTCAGGGAGATATCTGTACACTGACTGGTGTCTCTCAGTCCCTCTCTCTCAGGGAGATATCTGTACACTGACTGGTGTCTCTCAGTCCCTCTCTCTCAGGGAGATATCTGTACACTGACTGGTGTCTCTCAGTCCCTCTCTCTCAGGGAGATATCTGTACACTGACTGGTGTCTCTCAGTCCCTCTCTCTCAGGGAGATATCTGTACACTGACTGGTGTCTCTCAGTCCCTCTCTCTCAGGGAGATATCTGTACACTGACTGGTGTCTCTCAGTCCCTCTCTCTCAGGGAGATATCTGTACACTGACTGGTGTCTCTCAGTCCCTCTCTCTCAGGGAGATATCTGTACACTGACTGGTGTCTCTCAGTCCCTCTCTCTCAGGGAGATATCTGTACACTGACTGGTGTCTCTCAGTCCCTCTCTCTCAGGGAGATATCTGTACACTGACTGGTGTCTCTCAGTCCCCTCTCTCTCAGGGAGATATCTGTACACTGACTGGTGTCTCTCAGTCCCTCTCTCTCAGGGAGATATCTGTACACTGACTGGTGTCTCTCAGTCCCTCTCTCTCAGGGAGATATCTGTACACTGACTGGTGTCTCTCAGTCCCTCTCTCTCAGGGAGATATCTGTACACTGACTGGTGTCTCTCAGTCCCTCTCTCTCAGGGAGATATCTGTACACTGACTGGTGTCTCTCAGTCCCTCTCTCTCAGGGAGATATCTGTACACTGACTGGTGTCTCTCAGTCCCTCTCTCTCAGGGAGATATCTGTACACTGACTGGTGTCTCTCAGTCCCTCTCTCTCAGGGAGATATCTGTACACTGACTGGTGTCTCTCAGTCCCTCTCTCTCAGGGAGATATCTGTACACTGACTGGTGTCTCTCAGTCCCTCTCTCTCAGGGAGATATCTGTACACTGACTGGTGTCTCTCAGTCCCTCTCTCTCAGGGAGATATCTGTACACTGACTGGTGTCTCTCAGTCCCTCTCTCTCAGGGAGATATCTGTACACTGACTGGTGTCTCTCAGTCCCTCTCTCTCAGGGAGATATCTGTACACTGACTGGTGTCTCTCAGTCCCTCTCTCTCAGGGAGATATCTGTACACTGACTGGTGTCTCTCAGTCCCTCTCTCTCAGGGAGATATCTGTACACTGACTGGTGTCTCTCAGTCCCTCTCTCTCAGGGAGATATCTGTACACTGACTGGTGTCTCTCAGTCCCTCTCTCTCAGGGAGATATCTGTACACTGACTGGTGTCTCTCAGTCCCCTCTCTCTCAGGGAGATATCTGTACACTGACTGGTGTCTCTCAGTCCCTCTCTCTCAGGGAGATATCTGTACACTGACTGGTGTCTCTCAGTCCCTCTCTCTCAGGGAGATATCTGTACACTGACTGGTGTCTCTCAGTCCCTCTCTCTCAGGGAGATATCTGTACACTGACTGGTGTCTCTCAGTCCCTCTCTCTCAGGGAGATATCTGTACACTGACTGGTGTCTCTCAGTCCTCTCTCTCAGGGAGATATCTGTACACTGACTGGTGTCTCTCAGTCCCTCTCTCTCAGGGAGATATCTGTACACTGACTGGTGTCTCTCAGTCCCTCTCTCTCAGGGAGATATCTGTACACTGACTGGTGTCTCTCAGTCCCTCTCTCAGGGAGATATCTGTACACTGACTGGTGTCTCTCAGTCCCTCTCTCTCAGGGAGATATCTGTACACTGACTGGTGTCTCTCAGTCCCTCTCTCTCAGGGAGATATCTGTACACTGACTGGTGTCTCTCAGTCCCTCTCTCTCAGGGAGATATCTGTACACTGACTGGTGTCTCTCAGTCCCTCTCTCTCAGGGAGATATCTGTACACTGACTGGTGTCTCTCAGTCCCTCTCTCTCAGGGAGATATCTGTACACTGACTGGTGTCTCTCAGTCCCTCTCTCTCAGGGAGATATCTGTACACTGACTGGTGTCTCTCAGTCCCTCTCTCTCAGGGAGATATCTGTACACTGACTGGTGTCTCTCAGTCCCTCTCTCTCAGGGAGATATCTGTACACTGACTGGTGTCTCTCAGTCCCTCTCTCTCAGGGAGATATCTGTACACTGACTGGTGTCTCTCAGTCCCTCTCTCTCAGGGAGATATCTGTACACTGACTGGTGTCTCTCAGTCCCTCTCTCTCAGGGAGATATCTGTACACTGACTGGTGTCTCTCAGTCCCTCTCTCTCAGGGAGATATCTGTACACTGACTGGTGTCTCTCAGTCTCTCTCTCAGGGAGATATCTGTACACTGACTGGTGTCTCTCAGTCCCTCTCTCTCAGGGAGATATCTGTACACTGACTGGTGTCTCTCAGTCCCTCCTCTCAGGGAGATATCTGTACACTGACTGGTGTCTCTCAGTCCCTCTCTCTCAGGGAGATATCTGTACACTGACTGGTGTCTCTCAGTCCCTCTCTCTCAGGGAGATATCTGTACACTGACTGGTGTCTCTCAGTCCCTCTCTCTCAGGGAGATATCTGTACACTGACTGGTGTCTCTCAGTCCCTCTCTCTCAGGGAGATATCTGTACACTGACTGGTGTCTCTCAGTCCCTCTCTCTCAGGGAGATATCTGTACACTGACTGGTGTCTCTCAGTCCCTCTCTCTCAGGGAGATATCTGTACACTGACTGGTGTCTCTCAGTCCCTCTCTCTCAGGGAGATATCTGTACACTGACTGGTGTCTCTCAGTCCCTCTCTCTCAGGGAGATATCTGTACACTGACTGGTGTCTCTCAGTCCCTCTCTCTCAGGGAGATATCTGTACACTGACTGGTGTCTCTCAGTCCCTCTCTCTCAGGGAGATATCTGTACACTGACTGGTGTCTCTCAGTCCCTCTCTCTCAGGGAGATATCTGTACACTGACTGGTGTCTCTCAGTCCCTCTCTCTCAGGGAGATATCTGTACACTGACTGGTGTCTCTCAGTCCCCTCTCTCTCAGGGAGATATCTGTACACTGACTGGTGTCTCTCAGTCCCTCTCTCTCAGGGAGATATCTGTACACTGACTGGTGTCTCTCAGTCCCTCTCTCTCAGGGAGATATCTGTACACTGACTGGTGTCTCTCAGTCCCTCTCTCTCAGGGAGATATCTGTACACTGACTGGTGTCTCTCAGTCCCTCTCTCTCAGGGAGATATCTGTACACTGACTGGTGTCTCTCAGTCCCTCTCTCTCAGGGAGATATCTGTACACTGACTGGTGTCTCTCAGTCCCTCTCTCTCAGGGAGATATCTGTACACTGACTGGTGTCTCTCAGTCCCTCTCTCTCAGGGAGATATCTGTACACTGACTGGTGTCTCTCAGTCCCTCTCTCTCAGGGAGATATCTGTACACTGACTGGTGTCTCTCAGTCCCTCTCTCTCAGGGAGATATCTGTACACTGACTGGTGTCTCTCAGTCCCTCTCTCTCAGGGAGATATCTGTACACTGACTGGTGTCTCTCAGTCCCTCTCTCTCAGGGAGATATCTGTACACTGACTGGTGTCTCTCAGTCCCTCTCTCTCAGGGAGATATCTGTACACTGACTGGTGTCTCTCAGTCCCTCTCTCTCAGGGAGATATCTGTACACTGACTGGTGTCTCTCAGTCCCTCTCTCTCAGGGAGATATCTGTACACTGACTGGTGTCTCTCAGTCCCTCTCTCTCAGGGAGATATCTGTACACTGACTGGTGTCTCTCAGTCCCTCTCTCTCAGGGAGATATCTGTACACTGACTGGTGTCTCTCAGTCCCTCTCTCTCAGGGAGATATCTGTACACTGACTGGTGTCTCTCAGTCCCCTCTCTCTCAGGGAGATATCTGTACACTGACTGGTGTCTCTCAGTCCCTCTCTCTCAGGGAGATATCTGTACACTGACTGGTGTCTCTCAGTCCCTCTCTCTCAGGGAGATATCTGTACACTGACTGGTGTCTCTCAGTCCCTCTCTCTCAGGGAGATATCTGTACACTGACTGGTGTCTCTCAGTCCCTCTCTCTCAGGGAGATATCTGTACACTGACTGGTGTCTCTCAGTCCCTCTCTCTCAGGGAGATATCTGTACACTGACTGGTGTCTCTCAGTCCCTCTCTCTCAGGGAGATATCTGTACACTGACTGGTGTCTCTCAGTCCCCTCTCTCTCAGGGAGATATCTGTACACTGACTGGTGTCTCTCAGTCCCTCTCTCTCAGGGAGATATCTGTACACTGACTGGTGTCTCTCAGTCCCTCTCCTCAGGGAGATATCTGTACACTGACTGGTGTCTCTCAGTCCCTCTCTCTCAGGGAGATATCTGTACACTGACTGGTGTCTCTCAGTCCCTCTCTCTCAGGGAGATATCTGTACACTGACTGGTGTCTCTCAGTCCCTCTCTCTCAGGGAGATATCTGTACACTGACTGGTGTCTCTCAGTCCCTCTCTCTCAGGGAGATATCTGTACACTGACTGGTGTCTCTCAGTCCCTCTCTCTCAGGGAGATATCTGTACACTGACTGGTGTCTCTCAGTCCCTCTCTCTCAGGGAGATATCTGTACACTGACTGGTGTCTCTCAGTCCCCTCTCTCTCAGGGAGATATCTGTACACTGACTGGTGTCTCTCAGTCCCTCTCTCTCAGGGAGATATCTGTACACTGACTGGTGTCTCTCAGTCCCTCTCTCTCAGGGAGATATCTGTACACTGACTGGTGTCTCTCAGTCCCTCTCTCTCAGGGAGATATCTGTACACTGACTGGTGTCTCTCAGTCCCTCTCTCTCAGGGAGATATCTGTACACTGACTGGTGTCTCTCAGTCCCTCTCTCTCAGGGAGATATCTGTACACTGACTGGTGTCTCTCAGTCCCTCTCTCTCAGGGAGATATCTGTACACTGACTGGTGTCTCTCAGTCCCTCTCTCTCAGGGAGATATCTGTACACTGACTGGTGTCTCTCAGTCCCTCTCTCTCAGGGAGATATCTGTACACTGACTGGTGTCTCTCAGTCCCTCTCTCTCAGGGAGATATCTGTACACTGACTGGTGTCTCTCAGTCCCTCTCTCTCAGGGAGATATCTGTACACTGACTGGTGTCTCTCAGTCCCTCTCTCTCAGGGAGATATCTGTACACTGACTGGTGTCTCTCAGTCCCTCTCTCTCAGGGAGATATCTGTACACTGACTGGTGTCTCTCAGTCCCTCTCTCTCAGGGAGATATCTGTACACTGACTGGTGTCTCTCAGTCCCTCTCTCTCAGGGAGATATCTGTACACTGACTGGTGTCTCTCAGTCCCTCTCTCTCAGGGAGATATCTGTACACTGACTGGTGTCTCTCAGTCCCTCTCTCTCAGGGAGATATCTGTACACTGACTGGTGTCTCTCAGTCCCTCTCTCTCAGGGAGATATCTGTACACTGACTGGTGTCTCTCAGTCCCTCTCTCTCAGGGAGATATCTGTACACTGACTGGTGTCTCTCAGTCCCTCTCTCTCAGGGAGATATCTGTACACTGACTGGTGTCTCTCAGTCCCCTCTCTCAGGGAGATATCTGTACACTGACTGGTGTCTCTCAGTCCCTCTCTCTCAGGGAGATATCTGTACACTGACTGGTGTCTCTCAGTCCCCTCTCTCTCAGGGAGATATCTGTACACTGACTGGTGTCTCTCAGTCCCTCTCTCTCAGGGAGATATCTGTACACTGACTGGTGTCTCTCAGTCCCTCTCTCTCAGGGAGATATCTGTACACTGACTGGTGTCTCTCAGTCCCTCTCTCTCAGGGAGATATCTGTACACTGACTGGTGTCTCTCAGTCCCTCTCTCTCAGGGAGATATCTGTACACTGACTGGTGTCTCTCAGTCCCTCTCTCTCAGGGAGATATCTGTACACTGACTGGTGTCTCTCAGTCCCTCTCTCTCAGGGAGATATCTGTACACTGACTGGTGTCTCTCAGTCCCCTCTCTCAGGGAGATATCTGTACACTGACTGGTGTCTCTCAGTCCCTCTCTCTCAGGGAGATATCTGTACACTGACTGGTGTCTCTCAGTCCCTCTCTCTCAGGGAGATATCTGTACACTGACTGGTGTCTCTCAGTCCCTCTCTCTCAGGGAGATATCTGTACACTGACTGGTGTCTCTCAGTCCCTCTCTCTCAGGGAGATATCTGTACACTGACTGGTGTCTCTCAGTCCCTCTCTCTCAGGAGATATCTGTACACTGACTGGTGTCTCTCAGTCCCTCTCTCTCAGGGAGATATCTGTACACTGACTGGTGTCTCTCAGTCCCCTCTCTCTCAGGGAGATATCTGTACACTGACTGGTGTCTCTCAGTCCCTCTCTCTCAGGGAGATATCTGTACACTGACTGGTGTCTCTCAGTCCCTCTCTCTCAGGGAGATATCTGTACACTGACTGGTGTCTCTCAGTCCCTCTCTCTCAGGGAGATATCTGTACACTGACTGGTGTCTCTCAGTCCCCTCTCTCTCAGGGAGATATCTGTACACTGACTGGTGTCTCTCAGTCCCTCTCTCTCAGGGAGATATCTGTACACTGACTGGTGTCTCTCAGTCCCTCTCTCCCTCAGGGAGATATCTGTACACTGACTGGTGTCTCTCAGTCCCTCTCTCTCAGGGAGATATCTGTACACTGACTGGTGTCTCTCAGTCCCTCTCTCTCAGGGAGATATCTGTACACTGACTGGTGTCTCTCAGTCCCTCTCTCTCAGGGAGATATCTGTACACTGACTGGTGTCTCTCAGTCCCTCTCTCTCAGGGAGATATCTGTACACTGACTGGTGTCTCTCAGTCCCTCTCTCTCAGGGAGATATCTGTACACTGACTGGTGTCTCTCAGTCCCTCTCTCTCAGGGAGATATCTGTACACTGACTGGTGTCTCTCAGTCCCTCTCTCTCAGGGAGATATCTGTACACTGACTGGTGTCTCTCAGTCCCTCTCTCTCAGGGAGATATCTGTACACTGACTGGTGTCTCTCAGTCCCTCTCTCTCAGGGAGATATCTGTACACTGACTGGTGTCTCTCAGTCCCTCTCTCTCAGGGAGATATCTGTACACTGACTGGTGTCTCTCAGTCCCTCTCTCTCAGGAGATATCTGTACACTGACTGGTGTCTCTCAGTCCCTCTCTCTCAGGGAGATATCTGTACACTGACTGGTGTCTCTCAGTCCCTCTCTCTCAGGGAGATATCTGTACACTGACTGGTGTCTCTCAGTCCCTCTCTCTCAGGGAGATATCTGTACACTGACTGGTGTCTCTCAGTCCCTCTCTCTCAGGAGATATCTGTACACTGACTGGTGTCTCTCAGTCCCTCTCTCTCAGGGAGATATCTGTACACTGACTGGTGTCTCTCAGTCCCTCTCTCTCAGGGAGATATCTGTACACTGACTGGTGTCTCTCAGTCCCTCTCTCTCAGGGAGATATCTGTACACTGACTGGTGTCTCTCAGTCCCTCTCTCTCAGGGAGATATCTGTACACTGACTGGTGTCTCTCAGTCCCCTCTCTCTCAGGGAGATATCTGTACACTGACTGGTGTCTCTCAGTCCCTCTCTCTCAGGGAGATATCTGTACACTGACTGGTGTCTCTCAGTCCCTCTCTCTCAGGGAGATATCTGTACACTGACTGGTGTCTCTCAGTCCCTCTCTCTCAGGGAGATATCTGTACACTGACTGGTGTCTCTCAGTCCCTCTCTCTCAGGGAGATATCTGTACACTGACTGGTGTCTCTCAGTCCCTCTCTCTCAGGGAGATATCTGTACACTGACTGGTGTCTCTCAGTCCCTCTCTCTCAGGAGATATCTGTACACTGACTGGTGTCTCTCAGTCCCTCTCTCTCAGGGAGATATCTGTACACTGACTGGTGTCTCTCAGTCCCCTCTCTCTCAGGGAGATATCTGTACACTGACTGGTGTCTCTCAGTCCCTCTCTCTCAGGAGATATCTGTACACTGACTGGTGTCTCTCAGTCCCTCTCTCTCAGGGAGATATCTGTACACTGACTGGTGTCTCTCAGTCCCTCTCTCTCAGGGAGATATCTGTACACTGACTGGTGTCTCTCAGTCCCTCTCTCTCAGGGAGATATCTGTACACTGACTGGTGTCTCTCAGTCCCTCTCTCTCAGGAGATATCTGTACACTGACTGGTGTCTCTCAGTCCCTCTCTCTCAGGGAGATATCTGTACACTGACTGGTGTCTCTCAGTCCCTCTCTCTCAGGGAGATATCTGTACACTGACTGGTGTCTCTCAGTCCCTCTCTCTCAGGGAGATATCTGTACACTGACTGGTGTCTCTCAGTCCCTCTCTCTCAGGGAGATATCTGTACACTGACTGGTGTCTCTCAGTCCCTCTCTCTCAGGGAGATATCTGTACACTGACTGGTGTCTCTCAGTCCCTCTCTCTCAGGGAGATATCTGTACACTGACTGGTGTCTCTCAGTCCCTCTCTCTCAGGGAGATATCTGTACACTGACTGGTGTCTCTCAGTCCCTCTCTCTCAGGGAGATATCTGTACACTGACTGGTGTCTCTCAGTCCCTCTCTCTCAGGGAGATATCTGTACACTGACTGGTGTCTCTCAGTCCCCTCTCTCAGGGAGATATCTGTACACTGACTGGTGTCTCTCAGTCCCTCTCTCTCAGGGAGATATCTGTACACTGACTGGTGTCTCTCAGTCCCTCTCTCTCAGGGAGATATCTGTACACTGACTGGTGTCTCTCAGTCCCTCTCTCTCAGGGAGATATCTGTACACTGACTGGTGTCTCTCAGTCCCTCTCTCTCAGGAGATATCTGTACACTGACTGGTGTCTCTCAGTCCTCTCTCTCAGGGAGATATCTGTACACTGACTGGTGTCTCTCAGTCCCTCTCTCTCAGGGAGATATCTGTACACTGACTGGTGTCTCTCAGTCCCTCTCTCTCAGGGAGATATCTGTACACTGACTGGTGTCTCTCAGTCCCTCTCTCTCAGGGAGATATCTGTACACTGACTGGTGTCTCTCAGTCCCTCTCCCTCAGGGAGATATCTGTACACTGACTGGTGTCTCTCAGTCCCCTCTCTCTCAGGGAGATATCTGTACACTGACTGGTGTCTCTCAGTCCCCTCTCTCTCAGGGAGATATCTGTACACTGACTGGTGTCTCTCAGTCCCTCTCTCTCAGGGAGATATCTGTACACTGACTGGTGTCTCTCAGTCCCTCTCCTCTCAGGAGATATCTGTACACTGACTGGTGTCTCTCAGTCCCTCTCTCTCAGGGAGATATCTGTACACTGACTGGTGTCTCTCAGTCCCTCTCTCTCAGGGAGATATCTGTACACTGACTGGTGTCTCTCAGTCCCTCTCTCTCAGGGAGATATCTGTACACTGACTGGTGTCTCTCAGTCCCTCTCTCTCAGGGAGATATCTGTACACTGACTGGTGTCTCTCAGTCCCTCTCTCTCAGGGAGATATCTGTACACTGACTGGTGTCTCTCAGTCCCTCTCTCTCAGGAGATATCTGTACACTGACTGGTGTCTCTCAGTCCCTCTCTCTCAGGGAGATATCTGTACACTGACTGGTGTCTCTCAGTCCCTCTCTCTCAGGGAGATATCTGTACACTGACTGGTGTCTCTCAGTCCCTCTCTCAGGGAGATATCTGTACACTGACTGGTGTCTCTCAGTCCCTCTCTCTCAGGGAGATATCTGTACACTGACTGGTGTCTCTCAGTCCCTCTCTCTCAGGGAGATATCTGTACACTGACTGGTGTCTCTCAGTCCCCCTCTCTCAGGGAGATATCTGTACACTGACTGGTGTCTCTCAGTCCCTCTCTCTCAGGGAGATATCTGTACACTGACTGGTGTCTCTCAGTCCCTCTCTCTCTCAGGGAGATATCTGTACACTGACTGGTGTCTCTCAGTCCCTCTCTCTCAGGGAGATATCTGTACACTGACTGGTGTCTCTCAGTCCCTCTCTCTCAGGGAGATATCTGTACACTGACTGGTGTCTCTCAGTCCCTTCCCTCAGGGAGATATCTGTACACTGACTGGTGTCTATCAGTCGTTCTTCCTCAGGGAGATATCTGTACACTGACTGGTGTCTCTCAGTCCCTCTCTCTCAGGGAGATATCTGTACACTGACTGGTGTCTCTCAGTCCCTCTCTTCAGGGAGATATCTGTACACTGACTGGTGTCTCTCAGTCCCCTCTCTCTCAGGAGATATCTGTACACTGACTGGTGTCTCTCAGTCCCTCTCTCAGGGAGATATCTGTACACTGACTGGTGTCTCTCTGTTCCTCTAACTCAGGGAGATATCTGTACACTGACTGGTGTCTCTCAGTCCATCTCTCAGGGAGATATCTGTACATTGACTGGTATCTCTCAGACCCTCTCTCTCCCTCAGGGAGATATCTGTACATTGACTGGTGTCTCTCAGTCCCTCTCTCTCAGGGAGATATCTGTACACTGACTGGTGTCTCTCAGTCACTCTCTCAGGGAGATATCTGTACACTGACTGGTGTCCCTCAGTCCATCTCCCACAGGGATATCTGTACACTGACTGGTGTCTCTCAGTCACTCTCTCTCAGGGAGATATCTGTACACTGACTGGTGTCTCTCAGTCCCCTCTCTCAGGGAGATATCTGTACACTGACTGGTGTCTCTCAGTCCCTCTCTCTCAGGGAGATATCTGTACACTGACTGGTGTCTCTCAGTCCCTCTCTCTCTCAGGAGATATCTGTACACTGACTGGTGTCTCTCAGTCCCTCTCTCTCAGGAGATATCTGTACACTGACTGGTGTCTCTCAGTCCCTCTCCTCAGGGGGTGTCTCTCAGTCTCCTCTCTCTCTGGGAGATATCTGTACACTGACTGGTGTCTCTCACCCTCTCCCTCAGGGAGATATCTGTACACTGACTGGTGTCTCTCAGTCCCTCTCCCTCAGGAGATATCTGTCCAATGACTGATGTCTCTCAGTCCCACTCCCTCAGGGAATATACTGCACACTGACTGGTGTCTCTCATACCCTCTCTCTCAGGGAGATATCTTTACACTGACTGGTGTCTCTCAGTTCCTCTCCCTGAGTGAGATATCTGTACACTGACTGGTGTCTCTCAGTCCTCTCTCCCTCAGGAGATATCTGTACACTGACTGGTGTCTCTCAGTCCCTCTCTCTCAGGGAGATATCTGTACACTGACTGGTGTCTCTCAGTCCCTCTCTCTCAGGGAGATATCTGTACACTGACTGGTGTCTCTCAGCCCCTCTCCCTCAGGGAGATATCTGTACACTGACTGGTGTCTCTCACTCCCTCTCTCAGGGAGATATCTGTACACTGACTGGTGTCTCTCAGTCCCACTCCCTGAGGGAGATATCTGTACACTGACTGGTGTCTCTCAGTCCCTCTCTCTCTCAGGGAGATATCTGTACACTGACTGGTGTCTCTCATTCCCTCTCTCTTGAGGAGATATCTGTACACTGACTGGTGTCTCTCAGTCCCCTCTCTCTCAGGGAGATATCTGTACACTGACTGGTGTCTCTCAGTCCCTCTCCTCTCAGGGAGATATCTGTACACTGACTGGTGTCACTCTCTCTGAGTCCCTCTCTCTCAGGGAGATATCTGTACAGTGACTGGTGTCTCTCAGTTCCTCTCAGGGAGATATCTGTACACTGACTGGTGTCTCTCAGTCCCCTCTCCCTCAGGGAGATATCTGTACACTGACTGGTGTCTCTCAGTCCCCTCTCTCTCAGGGAGATATCTGTACACTGACTGGTGTCTCTCAGTCCCTCTCTCTCAGGGAGATATCTGTACACTGACTGGTGTCTCTCAGTCCCTCTCTCTCAGGGAGATATCTGTACACTGACTGGTGTCTCTCAGTCCCTCTCTCTCAGGGAGATATCTGTACACTGACTGGTGTCTCTCAGTCCCCTCTCTCTCAGGGAGATATCTGTACACTGACTGGTGTCTCTCAGTCCCTCTCTCTCAGGAGATATCTGTACACTGACTGGTGTCTCTCAGTCCCTCTCTCTCGGGAGATATCTGTACACTGACTGGTGTCTCTCAGTCCCTCTCCCTCAGGAGATATCTGTACACTGACTGGTGTCTCTCAGTCCCTCTCTCTCAGGGAGATATCTGTACACTGACTGGTGTCTCTCATCCCCTCTCTCCTCAGGGAGATATCTGTACACTGACTGGTGTCTCTCAGTCCTCTCTCTCAGGGAGATATCTGTACACTGACTGGTGTCTCTCAGTCCCTCTCTCTCAGGGAGATATCTGTACACTGACTGTGTCTCTCAGTCCCTCTCTCTCTCAGGGAGATATCTTACACTGACTGGTGTCTCTCATCCCCTCTCTCTCAGGGAGATATCTGTACACTGACTGGTGTCTCTCAGTCCCCTCTCCCTCAGGGAGATATCTGTACACTGACTGGTGTCTCTCAGTCCCTCTCTCTCAGGAGATATCTGTACACTGACTGGTGTCTCTCAGTCCCTCTCTCTCTCAGGGAGATATCTGTACACTGACTGGTGTCTCTCAGTCCCTCTCTCTCAGGAGATATCTGTACACTGACTGGTGTCTCTCAGTCCCTCTCCCTCAGGAGATATCTGTACACTGACTGGTGTCTCTCAGTCCCTCTCTCTCAGGGAGATATCTGTACACTGACTGGTGTCTCTCAGTCCCTCTCTCTCAGGGAGATATCTGTATACACTGACTGGTGTCTCTCAGTCCCTCTCTCTCAGGGAGATATCTGTACACTGACTGGTGTCTCTCAGTCCCCTCTCTCAGGGAGATATCTGTACACTGACTGGTGTCTCTCAGTCCCTCTCTCTCTCAGGAGATATCTGTACACTGACTGGTGTCTCTCAGTCCCCTCTCTCAGGGAGATATCTGTACACTGACTGGTGTCTCTCAGTCCCTCTCTCTCAGGGAGATATCTGTACACTGACTGGTGTCTCTCAGTCCCCTCTCTCTCAGGGAGATATCTGTACACTGACTGGTGTCTCTCAGTCCCTCTCTCTCAGGGAGATATCTGTACACTGACTGGTGTCTCTCAGTCCTCTCCTCGGGAGATATCTGTACACTGACTGGTGTCTCTCAGTCCCTCTCTCTCAGGGAGATATCTGTACACTGACTGGTGTCTCTCAGTCCCCTCTCTCTCAGGAGATATCTGTACACTGACTGGTGTCTCTCAGTCCCTCTCCCTCAGGGAGATATCTGTACACTGACTGGTGTCTCTCAGTCCCCTCTCTCAGGGAGATATCTGTACACTGACTGGTGTCTCTCAGTCCCTCTCTCTCAGGGAGATATCTGTACACTGACTGGTGTCTCTCAGTCCCTCTCTCTCAGGGAGATATCTGTACACTGACTGGTGTCTCTCAGTCCCTCTCTCTCAGGGAGATATCTGTACACTGACTGGTGTCTCTCAGTCCCTCTCTCTCAGGAGATATCTGTACACTGACTGGTGTCTCTCAGTCCCTCTCTCTCAGGGAGATATCTGTACACTGACTGGTGTCTCTCAGTCCCTCTCTCAGGGAGATATCTGTACACTGACTGGTGTCTCTCAGTCATCTCCTCTCCCTCAGGGAGATATCTGTACACTGACTGGTCTCTCAGTCCCCTCTCTCAGGAGATATCTGTACACTGACTGGTGTCTCTCAGTCCCTCTCTCAGGGGATATCTGTACACTGACTGGTGTCTCTCAGTCCCTCTCTCTCAGGGAGATCTGTACACTGACTGGTGTCTCTCAGTCCCTCTCTCTCAGGGAGATATCTGTACACTGACTGGTGTCTCTCAGTCCCTCTCTCTCAGGGAGATATCTGTACACTGACTGGTGTCTCTCAGTCCCTCTCTCTCAGGGAGATATCTGTACACTGACTGGTGTCTCTCAGTCCCCTCTCTCTCAGGGAGATATCTGTACACTGACTGGTGTCTCTCAGTCCCTCTCTCTCAGGGAGATATCTGTACACTGACTGGTGTCTCTCAGTCCCTCTCTCTCTCAGGGAGATATCTGTACACTGACTGGTGTCTCTCAGTCCCTCTCTCAGGGAGATATCTGTACACTGACTGGTGTCTCTCAGTCCCTCTCTCTCAGGAGATATCTGTACACTGACTGTGTCTCTCAGTCCCTCTCTCTCAGGAGATATCTGTACACTGACTGGTGTCTCTCAGTCCCTCTCCCTCAGGAGATATCTGTACACTGACTGATGTCTCTCAGTCCCTCTCCCTCAGGGAATATCTGTACACTGACTGGTGTCTCTCAGTCCCTCTCTCTCAGGGAGATATCTGTACACTGACTGGTGTCTCTCAGTCCCCTCTCCCTCAGGGAGATATCTGTACACTGACTGGTGTCTCTCAGTCCCTCTCCCTCAGGGAGATATCTGTACACTGACTGGTGTCTCTCAGTCCCTCTCTCTTCAGGAGATATCTGTACACTGACTGGTGTCTCTCAGTCCCCTCTCTCTCAGGGAGATATCTGTACACTGACTGTGTCTCTCAGTCCCTCTCTCTCAGGGAGATATCTGTACACTGACTGGTGTCTCTCAGTCCCTCTCCCTCAGGGAGATATCTGTACACTGACTGGTGTCTCTCAGTCCCTCTCTCGGGAGATATCTGTACACTAACTGGTGTCTCTCAGTCCCTCTCTCTCTCAGGGAGATATCTGTACACTGACTGGTGTCTCTCAGTCCCTCTCCTCAGGGAGATATCTGTACACTGACTGGTGTCTCTCAGTCCCTCTCTCTCAGGGAGATATCTGTACACTGACTGGTGTCTCTCAGTCCCTCTCTCTCAGGAGATATCTGTACACTGACTGGTGTCTCTCAGTCCCTCTCTCTCAGGAGATATCTGTACACTGACTGGTGTCTCTCAGTCCCTCTCTCTCAGGGAGATATCTGTACACTGACTGGTGTCTCTCAGTCCCCTCTCCTCAGGGAGATATCTGTACACTGACTGGTGTCTCTCAGTCCCTCTCTCAGGGAGATATCTGTACACTGACTGGTGTCTCTCAGTCCCTCTCTCTCAGGGAGATATCTGTACACTGACTGGTGTCTCTCAGTCCCTCTCCTCAGGGAGATATCTGTACACTGACTGGTGTCTCTCAGTCCCTCTCTCTTCAGGAGATATCTGTACACTGACTGGTGTCTCTCAGTCCCCTCTCTCAGGGAGATATCTGTACACTGACTGGTGTCTCTCAGTCCCTCTCTCTCAGGGAGATATCTGTACACTGACTGGTGTCTCTCAGTCCCCTCTCTCAGGGAGATATCTGTACACTGACTGGTGTCTCTCAGTCCCTCTCCCTCAGGAGATATCTGTACACTGACTGGTGTCTCTCAGTCCCCTCTCCTCAGGGGAGATATCTGTACACTGACTGGTGTCTCTCAGTCCCCTCTCTCCTCAGGGAGATATCTGTACACTGACTGGTGTCTCTCAGTCCTCTCTCTCAGGGAGATATCTGTACACTGACTGGTGTCTCTCAGTCCCTCTCTCTCAGGGAGATATCTGTACACTGACTGGTGTCTCTCAGTCCCTCTCCTCAGGGAGATATCTGTACACTGACTGGTGTCTCTCAGTCCCTCTCCCTCAGGGAGATATCTGTACACTGACTGGTGTCTCTCAGTCCCTCTCTCTCAGGGAGATATCTGTACACTGACTGGTGTCTCTCAGTCCCTCTCTCTCTCAGGGAGATATCTGTACACTGACTGGTGTCTCTCAGTCCCTCTCTCTCAGGAGATATCTGTACACTGACTGTGTCTCTCAGTCCCCTCTCCCTCAGGAGATATCTGTACACTGACTGTGTCTCTCAGTCCTCTCTCTCAGGGAGATATCTGTACACTGACTGGTGTCTCTCAGTCCCTCTCTCTCAGGGAGATATCTGTACACTGACTGGTGTCTCTCAGTCCCTCTCCTCAGGGAGATATCTGTACACTGACTGTGTCTCTCAGTCCCCTCTCTCAGGGAGATATCTGTACACTGACTGGTGTCTCTCAGTCCCTCTCTCAGGAGATATCTGTACACTGACTGGTGTCTCTCAGTCCCCTCTCTCAGGGAGATATCTGTACACTGACTGGTGTCTCTCAGTCCCTCTCTCTCAGGGAGATATCTGTACACTGACTGGTGTCTCTCAGTCCCCCTCTCTCTCAGGGAGATATCTGTACACTGACTGGTGTCTCTCAGTCCTCTCTCTCAGGGAGATATCTGTACACTGACTGGTGTCTCTCAGTCCTCCTCTCTCTCAGGGAGATATCTGTACACTGACTGGTGTCTCTCAGTCCCTCTCCCTCAGGGAGATATCTGTACACTGACTGGTGTCTCTCAGTTCCTCTCTCTCAGGGAGATATCTGTACACTGACTGGTGTCTCTCAGTCCCTCTCTCAGGGAGATATCTGTACACTGACTGGTGTCTCTCAGTCCTCTCTCCCTCAGGGAGATATCTGTACACTGACTGGTGTCTCTCAGTCCCTCTCTCTCAGGGAGATATCTGTACACTGACTGGTGTCTCTCAGTCCCTCCCTCAGGGAGATATCTGTACACTGACTGGTGTCTCTCAGTCCATCTCCCACAGGGATATCTGTACACTGACTGGTGTCTCTCAGTCCCCTCTCCCTCAGGGAGATATCTGTACACTGACTGGTGTCTCTCAGTCCCCTCTCTCTCAGGGAGATATCTGTACACTGACTGTGTCTCTCAGTCCCTCTCCCTCAGGGATATCTGTACACTGACTGGTTCTCTCAGTCCCTCTCTCTCAGGGAGATATCTGTACACTGACTGGTGTCTCTCAGTCCCTCTCCCTCAGGGAGATATCTGTACACTGACTGTGTCTCTCATCTCCTCTCTCTCAGGAGATATCTGTACACTGACTGGTGTCTCTCAGTCCCTCTCTCTCAGGGAGATATCTGTACACTGACTGGTGTCTCTCGTCACTCTCTCTCTCAGGGAGATATCTGTACACTGACTGGTGTCTCTCAGTCCCTCTCCCTCAGGGAGATATCTGTACACTGACTGGTGTCCTCTCAGTCTCTCTCTCTCAGGGAGATATCTGTACACTGACTGGTGTCTCTCAGTCCCCTCCTCTCAGGGAGATATCTGTACACTGACTGGTGTCTCTCAGTCCCTCTCTCTCAGGGAGATATCTGTACACTGACTGTTCCTCATCCCTCTCTCTCAGGGAGATATCTGTACACTGACTGGTGTCTCTCAGTCCTCTCCCTCAGGGAGATATCTGTACACTGACTGGTGTCTCTCAGTCCCCTCTCCTCAGGGAGATATCTGTACACTGACTGGTGTCTCTCATCCCTCTCCCTCAGGGAGATATCTGTACACTGACTGGTGTCTCTCAGTCCCTCTCCCTCAGGGAGATATCTGTACACTGACTGGTGTCTCTCAGTCCCTCTCCCTCAGGGAGATATCTGTACACTGACTGGTGTCTCTCAGTCCCTCTCCCTCAGGGAGATATCTGTACACTGACTGGTGTCTCTCAGTCCTCTCTCTCAGGGAGATATCTGTACACTGACTGGTGTCTCTCAGTCCTCTCTCTCAGGAGATATCTGTACACTGACTGTGTCCTCTCAGTCCCCTCTCTCTCAGGGAATATCTGTACACTGACTGGTGTCTCTCAGTCCCTCTCTCTCAGGGAGATATCTGTACACTGACTGGTGTCTCTCAGTCCCTCTCTCAGGGAGATATCTGTACACTGACTGGTGTCTCTCAGTCCCTCTCTCTCTCAGGGAGATATCTGTACACTGACTGGTGTCTCTCAGTCCCTCTCCCTCAGGGAGATATCTGTACACTGACTGGTGTCTCTCAGTCCCCTCTCTCAGGGAGATATCTGTACACTGACTGGTGTC